>VDFB02185794.1:32419-110609 GCA_007258455.2 Sequoia sempervirens
TTGAAAATAAATGTGACAAGAGGATAAAGATTAGCCAAAAAAAGAAAGATTTTGAAAATCAAGAAGATAAAGATTGGATAGAAAGATGAGATTTGGAAAATCAATAATTTTAGCAATTACTTGATTTATGGAAGAATAATACCATTTTTGAATTAAAATTAATTCAAAATATGGATTTTGTCTGACAGTAAGTAATTGATTTTAGATTATTTACTAACTTGAAGTGGCAGTTAGCATGTGAGGCCATTTTAAATCATTAATTTTATTTAAAATGAGGGAAATGTCAAAATAAGGCAATTAAATAATCAAATATAATTATTTAATTTAGCGAATGTGACTAATAATTAAATAAATTAATAAATATATTTAATTATAAGAAGAGTTAAGAATTAGTGACATATTAAATAAATAAATAAGATATATTTATATAATAATCAGGAAGACATAATGAATAAAGATAATTAAATTAATTTATTTAATTATTTAATTATAGGAAGATTTTAGACAATTAGTGATGTATTGAATAAATAAATAAAATTTATATATTTAATAATCATGAAGAATAAAAAGACATGAATTATTTAATTAATTATGAATTATTTAATTAATGTGGAAAGATGGATACAGGACATAATTAAAATGTCATAATTATGCTATGATGAAGTGATAAAAAATAGAGCTTGCAAGCTTAGGTCATTTTATATGTATATACATGTATATATATACTATATATATGGATATATATATATATACTATATATGGATATATATACACAAATATATGTATATACATGTATATACAAATATATGTATATACATGTATATATATATATATTATGGTTAATAGTAAAATAATGTTTTTCTTATATGAGACAGATTATATAATGGCGAGGAAATTAAAAAAATGTTAATTAATAAAAAGATTTTAATTGGATAGTTATTATTAAGACGGATATTTAAATTTCTATAGGTAAATGAATAGAGTATTTAATTAAGGTAAATTGATATATTTCATATATAAATAACCGAGAGTTAAGGATTGTGAAGGAGTCAAATGAATCTACTTTACACAGTTAAATCATAAAGTTAAAATTAAGTGAGGGTAAAATGTTAGGTTATTCAATTTCAAACTAGTAAATATTAAATGGTTATGGATTTCACTCTGTTAACTAATTAGTAATTAGATATTACTTATCTTTATTATAATTTAATAGTTGACCTATAGAATTGCTATGTGAGTCAATTAATTAAAATCTTGTTATTTTAATATTACATTAAAGTTGTAACCTTAATATTAGGGTTCCATGGTAATTAGATCAATAGAGATGATGGTTTCATCTCTATATAAATAGTTTTGATTTATTGTCGTCTAAAAGTAACTTTATTCTTAATAAATATAAAAAATTATATATATTTAAAAGATTTAGTAATAAGAAAATCAATGTAGGATTTAATAACAAAAATTTAAAAAGCTAAGAAAAGTAGGGGATTAATCTAGTTGACGATTTTTAGAAATTTCTTGATTATAACTTTGAAATAATCAATAGAAAGTTGCTAATTTGAAACAAAAAGAAGAAGAGATACTAAAAGAAAGTTCAATGGGTTAAGTTTTTAGTTAAGAAATTTAGTTTCTAATTAAAAATTGATTTTGGTTAGATCACTTAATAAATCAAAACAAAAAGGAAAGAAAAAATACATCTCTTCCAATTGTTTAATTAGATAACTAATTTTATTTCTAAAAGAAATTTAGAAAGTTGAGAAATAAAAATGTTATTTAATAAAATATTTTAACTAGGTAATTATTATTAAAATGAGTAATTAAGATTATAGTATATATTGGTTAATAGGAAAAAGAAGGTTTTAGAAGGAATACAAATGTTATTAAATAAAATATGATCTTAATTGGATAGCTATTAGTAAATTGAGCATTTAATTTGTTATAGGTAAATGAATTGTGTTTTTAATTAAAGTGAATTAATTTATTTCACAATTGAGAGTTAGAGTTCGTTAAATTAGATAAATGAAATTACATTTACATAGCCTTGGTTACTTAAAGATTAAACGATAAAGTTAATTAGATAAAGTTGTGAATGTAATTACAATTTTAGGAGAAAGTTCATATTAAATGAGGGTAAAATATATTAGGAATAGATTATTTAATTTTAAATGTTTCAGACTAAATGATTAATTATTTAGATTACTCTCTATTAATTAATTAGTAAATGAATGTCAATTATTTTTATAATCATTTAATAGTTGAATTGCTATGTGAAACAAATAATTAGGACAAATAGTTTAATAGTTGAATTGCTCCTCTAATGGAGAGACTGGTGGGCCATGACCCTAATATGTCTGCTCAGTTTGTCAATTCGTGGAAAGATCGCCGTGTGACTTTGGGAGGAATTTCCTTTACTATGGATGAGAAAGTGATTGTGTAGGCTACAGGGCTTCAGTGTACTGGTATGAAGCATCTAAAACACACCAAAACTCAGGACAATGAAAGTATGAACAAGTTTTTTGTGGGGAATGAGGTGTCGGTGCACAACTAGTCGGGTTTTGACCGAGAGGCTCTCCCTCAGCCGTGGAACCAGGTGTGCCTTGCTTTGATGAAGTATGTGACTCTGGAAGGTAGGTACAAAACCTATTACTTCTACTATTTCCCTCTGTTGAATCACCTCAGGCATAAAGTTTTGTTAAGCTTTCCTTTTTTCCTACTTATGGACTTAAAAAGTTTAGTTGAAAAATGTGTTAAGGTTGTGGGTCAGAATCCTAATGACCCTACTCCCCTGCCACTTCACTAGGGCCTCATTTTGAAGCTCTACCACTTCCATCTTGCTTTATGTCTGCCAAAACCCATATTGGCTATCTGCATTGAAGAAATTGAGCCCCCCACTATAACCAATTTATCTCCGGGCAAATCTAAAAGCCTTGTTAGGAAAAACCACATGGTTCTTGGCCGACACGCATAAATCCAAAACCTACGCTAAAAAGCTTAAAGGAATGAGGGAGTGGCCCAGACTAGTGTGGCGACTAGTCTTTGTGAATCCCCAAGCAAGCTATTACGATTCAAGTTTGAAAGAAAAGAAAGGAAAAGAGAAGGTAAGATATTGCTAGAGCAATCTCTTTCCAAGTCTTTATGAGCAAGTATTGTGGGGATACGGTTCTTAGGCATGGTTGTGTTTACCATGATGCCATTTATTGGCGCTTTGGTAGGCGGCCAAGAACATGAAAAAAGTGTAGGCTAAACCTGCTGGATGTCCAATTCCTAGGATACAACAACCGTAGATTTTCATGATCCTTTTGTGGGCACGAGGAGGAGGAGCATGCTAGAGGTCCCAAATCTATTCCTAACATAGGCAAAGTTCAGAAGGAGGTTTCAGCCTCTCAGTCTTCAGAACCACTGGATGTTAAGCATACTAATACCAACAAGACTGTGGTTGGAGGGGAGGAGCTTTGTGTGCTGAAGGAAAGATTGGATAAATTAGACAAAAAATTATGTGGTTTGACCCGCTTCATGGTTAAGCTAGTCCAATGTGTCACTAGTACCCTATCAACGATTATGAAAGATTAGATGGACATGAAAAAACTGAAGACCGTCAGGAATGGGTCGGAGATGATTTTGTAAATCTCTCATCTAAGAACTGGGAAGATGCCAGTTAGTTTGTTGTTGGTCTGCAGTTTGTCTGTGGTGTCTTTTTTTGGCTTTATGTTTTTTGATGCTTTTTTGATCTTGAACTCTATTGGCCCTTGTGGCTCTATGTGAAGGGTACAACACCCTAAAAATGTTGCTTACCTAATCAAAAACAAATGATTAGGATATGGTTATAGCAACATTATATTAAAGTTGTGATTTTAATATTAGGGTCTTGTATTAAATAGTTCCATAGCGATGGTTGCTTTATGAATGATATAGTTATTTGTAAATATAATTCTTCTTGTAGTAAGTAATCTATTGTTTGAACTAAGTGGCTAAGTTAAAGTGAATGATAAGGAAGTTGAAATAATGTCTTATTTAAGGGAATATCTTTATGGTTATGATGCTATGTTCATTTGTTGTATTAAACAAAGTGTCTTGATTATTGGATTAAGTGTTTATGTAATTGCTGAAGTTGGGTGTCGTATGTGTAAATGTATTCAAGTTTTTGTGCCATTGGGAAGTGTGTTTAGCATGTTGGGTTCAAGAGGCCTAGGAGGGGGTATATTTGTGGTCCTTATGATTGTTTAACCTTGGAAGTGGTTTGGCTTTGTTGTTGGTCATGTGTATTGTGTGAAATGTAAATCCTAATGGTGTTTCCCTCCTATCTATGTATGGATTCATGTGATTTTGCAATGATATTCTATTGAAAGGTATGCATATGTGTATTGAGTGAAATGCAAACCCTAAGTGTTGTACTACATGTTCATGATGGTTGAATTGTGGCTATGGGTTGGGACATGGGTTCATGTTGTCCTGACCGATGTTTATGTGATTGTGATAAGTGTGTAAGATGGAAAATTCCTTGCTCTGTGTAGGGTTTCCTAGTTGCAAGTAGGGGGGGTGGCTCTCAATGGGGGCTGAAACCTAGTGATGTCTAGGAAAACCCATTGGAGGGTTTTTTAATCTAGTGATGACCTTAATAATGAATTAGGAGGATAGGTAGAATTCACATTAAATAAGATAATGGTATGTCTCACTCATGGCTCAAGTGCTCATTTAGGATTGAGATGAGATGGGAAGGCTTGGAATGGCAAGATCAATTGTCTTGTCCTCAGGCAAGGTATGTTGGTTCCACATGAGTTTGTATGGGGGCAGGGGATCGAGAGAGGTTGTCAGAATAACCCAGGATGGGGGTCAAGGCCTAAGAAGATCTACCAGGACAACCCATATCAAGATATGTAATGACACTCCTCCATATTGCATTCTAGCATTCCCTAGTTGTATTTCCTCTTTTTGTTGTGTGAGTGCCTCTAGAAGTAAAGTAAGTGATGTTAGTGTTGAAAATGTTGGTGTTGTTGGAAGTGTTATGTTGAAGTCATGTATAATTCCTTGCTTATATTAGCCCATTGCTTTCTTGACTGTCTGTTGGATGTGGGACTTTGTGTTATCTCCTAGCATAGGGGGTGGACCTCATGGTTCCACATGGTTGATAGGTTGGTGCTTTTTCCTCCATTGGGTATTTTTGTTGCATGTTTGTGTATGTGGAGATTGGTCATCATGCCGTGGACTCCAGTTCCTATTCCTAATTGAGAAGACTTCCTAGCATGTATTTGCATATTGGATTGTACTTCTGTTGTTTCATTTACTGTAATCTGATGTAATCTTCCCTCATGTACTAGGGGAAAACAATGTTGTAAATATTGTAATGATGTAACAAATATGATGTTTTCATTTTGTAAAGAACTTTGTAAAGAAATGAATCTTTCATATCATAGTTAGTTAGAAAAATGATCTTTAATGATTATCAGTTGATACATTATGGAAGTAAGTAATATAGGAACATTTAATTTGGTGTTTTAAAATGAACCTTACATGTTAGATCACTCATGTTATCCTTTAATGTTGATGAAATGCTTCTAGTAATCTTGATTATTAGTTTGTGAGTAGCGCAGTCGAGGAACCTTAGAGGACCTAAAATTAGTTTATCATGTTATGTTATGCATTCTATAGTTATTTTAAAAATAAAAAATAAAAATTGGACCTATTTTAGTGTTGTCCTATCGGGTTCCTTGGTAGGGGTGTTGCATGAAGTTATAGTATATCTTAAAAGAAAAGGTTTCCAGTAGGTACATACAATAAGCTAAAGATGAGGAAGTTCAAACCATGTAAGATTCTTAGGAAGTTTGATTTCAGAAATGCATATGAAGTGGAGTTACTAGAGACACTTGGTATATCACCTATTTTCAATATTGCAGACATTTATGAGTTTCACGAAGGACAGTCAAGTGGCAATACCAAATAATAAGATTGGAGAAGTAGTTGCCACATAAACCATTGGAGAAAATTGAACATATCTTGGATACCAAAATTGGAAGGAGCACTAAGAACAAGCAATACAAGGAGTACCTGGTAAAATGGAAAGGAAGACTAATGGAGGATTCATCACGGATTCTCTCAGGCTAAGGTGGACCACTTTGGTTTTTCTCTAGCCCCTAGAAAGTGAGGGAATCACTTTTCTTCCAACCTCAAGTGTATGATGCAGGAGCATCCTTGGTTGTATAGCAATCCTGTATCAACCAAAAATAGTTATTTTCTTGCATTTCAATCTGTAGTTGACTCAGCAGTTTCTTTCACATTTTACCACTATATCATTTATCATCTCATGGAGAAAGATATATGTTATACATGTGAGGTCATCTGCATCATATCTATATTTCAAGAGATTTGCATTTGTTTGCAGAAAGTTATTGCTCTCAAAGTTTCACTGTTAATTCACAATCAGAGCATTTGGGGCTGACCTGGTCCAAAAATTTTGTGTGAACCTATTTCGTAGCATGTGGAGCTTAATGGAACATCATACAAGGCTTTTGGGTCCAAGTGGATCTTTCTTGGAGATCCACAATACGTTTCATTTCACAAAGGATTATCTTGAATGTTTTAAGGCTGACCTACATGTTTGATCATCCATTGGGGTTCGTAAACCCTCAAGGCCAACGTGGACCATTATTGGAGCTGGAGAATCATATTTAAGATCATTTTTAATTCATTGTAAAGCAATCATGATAAGAAATCAAGTGTTAGATAGATAGTTCACAAGTAATTAGGATTAGTGTCTAATAAGGCCTTTGTGCCAATTTTAATGTTGTAATGCCCTTATGACAACCCCATGAGCCCTAGCTATTCTGCATATAAGGCATATGATGCATGTAATATTGCCAATTGTTGAGTCAATAAAGATCTATGTTTGTTGAGTATATTCTTGTGTTGTTTGTGTTGTGTTGAATCTAGGCTGCACGATTGGATACTTCTTTCTAGACCCTACATCCATGACTGCACCATTTATCATTTTCTTTATGAAAAGGGTTTCTTTATTGTATATTATACCAATTTGATCTTACATCTAATAAATTCTCTAGGTTCGTAGCATTTCCATTGCTTCTCTCTTGTGTGGAAGTTTGTTTTGGTTACAGGTGATCCCTATGCTATTGTGGGGTTGATCATCAAATCTTACAAACTTTACCATATTTTATGTGAGCTAATCTCAAGGGCTAATCATAACATGACATATGATTACATACAAGGTATTACATGAAATAAATATGGGTAGGGAAAGAGTGATTAAGCAACAAGGAATATATTTAATTTTAATTCACACATTTCTTACTCTCTAGTTGACCTTTTTCAAAAATAAATTCACAAGACCTTTAATGTCTAAATCTGTGATATGACCCTCCCCACAATTTAGGACACCAAATAATGTGTGACTACCTCTTGATTAAAAATTACACTAGACATAATAAACAAGTATACACATTTTATTTTCTATCTTGAATTAATCTTTACATACTTTGTTTTTCATAAATTAAATCTTCATACTCGCCTTTTGGAGGAAAATTGCTATCAACCACATGAGATACTATTTTTTTAAACTAGACAACAACAATATTATGTTCTTTCTTTTTCTATGAGGAATTTTTCTTCATGGAACAACTTTGTTGTGGATCTTGATCCATAGACTATTCGGTCTCATGGAAATTATTAAAATATTTTATTTTATTTCATTATGTTGTCTTATAAAGTATATGGGCTTCGCATGAATGGGATAAATATCAAAAAATGTGATGCATTTTGTGTACAATGTTTGTGTGATCAACTAAATTATTCATTATATGCCAGTACTTGTCATAAACTATAAACTACAATATAAAGTGGATACTAAAGCTATCCATTTAGATATATCTACTCTCACATTTTTATAGTGAAGTATGTTGAATCTCAATGCAAGGCCTTGTTAGGTAGAGCTCATGTTCTTATTAAAGTTGTATAGGGGGCAAGTAATCATAGTTAAAATAGAACTAATGTATAGTTTTGTTATCAATTCTCTTATATGTTACACTAATATTTTTCATATTGTCTACAAGGTTTTAATGAATTTGTTTCCTTATTGAACTATTATAATTGTGTATTTATTTAGCTCTAATTTTCACATGTGTGTCTACTTAAACTTTACATGTTTAGTAATTTTCTAGCCAAATGAATTGTGTTTTTTATACACACAATTAACTTTATTGTTTTTATTTAGCACCTTATGAACAAATTCATCAAATAAATTCAACAAGTAAAAAATTTAAGGAATAATATATGGTGCCTCAAGTTTTAGATGCAAAACCAAATGGTTGGTGTTTCTTTACAATAGTAGTATTAGTGAACAAATTAAGTACCAGTTAGTAAATATAGAAGCATATATAATTGAGACTATTATTTCTTTTATAGATGAAGGATATCCCTACACACTATGACCATGCAATAGTAAGCACACACCCCAAATATACATCTAAATTCTTTTTCCTTTTGTTATTTTTTTTTATTAAAAGTGTATTAAGAGCACTATATTTTAATACTTGAAACATATAGCTTAACCAAACTACTAAAAAATAACCAACTAACTATTTTTTAAACATGTTTAAATGGTAGAGACCAATCACTATGTAGCCCTTATTTATTAATTAATTTTACAACACAATTTTTTAAAAATTGAATAAAATGATATTTTCACATATAGAAGAGGATAGAAGATGCCAAACAAGAAAAAATCCTCATTCAAAATTAATCAACCATGATTTTAGTAGAAGGGCCACTTCCATTATGTCATCACCTCATTGACATAAAGACCATGGTACATTATACTATTGTCTTTAGCAATAGTTCAATCATCATTATATTTATTGTTGCCCCAATTACTAACTATCCAAGTTTTAAAAAAAAATCATTCATGTATCCACTAGAACCACCACTTTATCTACTTCCACAAAACCCAAAAAATAGATGTCATATATTTTAACCATGTGAATATTTGCATGTGTGTCCATTTTGGGAAATATTGGATTTGAAGCTTAAAATTTTAACTTTCAAATTCATTTTTTTGTAGTGGTTCCCTCCTACTAGCTATTATGATTCAACCTAGCTCATGTTTATGTTAATTTGTGTGCTTTGTTCTTTATTTAAAGGAATCCATGCACTCATTTGAAATCACGTTGGAATGTGAAAGTAACATCTAGATCAAAAAACTTAAAGGAGAACCATATTTTGTATTGTTGGCTTGTGATATCATCTAAGGTCCATTACATATTTACTTGTTGTATTTTGGATAAAAACAAGAAGTTGGTTCCACATATTTTTGAGCTTTCCAAAAATCTCGAAAGAAATAGGTACTCATTTTTAATTACATAGTATTTTAGAATAGGTACGTGTTTTAGAGTGGGTACACATTTCATAAAATTTAAAATTTGAAACCCATATCTTTGCTTTTGTTTTAGGCTTGGAAACCCGTCCCTTAGTCTTGGACCTACAAGACAATGCCAAGGAAACATCAAGAGAAAAATTGACTTTGGCAATATGGTTAACAATTTTGTTTTCATAATTTTTTTATGAAATGAAAACCCATTATAGATGAAGATGTATATTTTTCAAATATGTAATTTTTATATGATTGGATTTTTTTCTATTTTCTAATTTAATTTCTAATGAAATTGGTCCATAAACTTAAAATGTTAGGTTTTTTGTATTTTTTAATAACTTCTATTTTTTTAATTTTCTAAAAAAAATTTATATGACATCAATCTACACAATTATTTACACAATGAAAAAAGTATTCAAAAAGTGATTATTCTAGCTCAAATTATGGTGGTTGTACATGAGGGGTTTTAAAAAAAATAATTAGGGCCAATAATTTTTTTAAAACAAATAATTTAGAAAAAAATTATGAAAAAATATCCTCATCAATCTTTAGTATAATACACATATTTCCCGAAAAGGAATTAGAAAAATAATTTTATTTAGGTCAAATTATGGTGGTCGTACACATGCATGGTATGGTCCTAAAATATTACTTTAAAAAAATGGTTTTTGTACATGCCTATTAAAAATTATCATTTATCATCTGGGTATTAGAATAAATTATATATTTAAAAACTAGACTCAAAATACTACATTTTATATTGCTAGAATTTTTTAAGATTCTATTTGTAAGTGCTTCAAAGTTTTAGTCCAACTATGACAAATTTTGAAAATCAAGAAAAACACTTCCACTTTTTGAACATTTTGTGGACCCAACTTCTTGCACCTACACTTTTATTTTTATGCTTACATTCATAAAGCTAGTCCAACTAAATGTCTTACGAAGAAGATTGTGACCTTCAAATTTTAGTATATTCTTAAGATGTTCGTAAACACCACCATTCGTAAACACAAATCCAAATATCAAAAGACTAAGGTGAACCACTTCCAAAGTGAAATAGTCTACTAGAGTAGTCTAAGACTTATTATTTAAATCCATGCAATGAGTTAAATTCCAAACATATTAAGATTATATTTTATGCACATAGGTGAAATTGGAAAAATATAATTGGTTCATAAAAGTATGAGATAATCATCTGATGCAGTCATGACAGGGGGTATTATCACATCCCCTTCACGCAGCCAAAACAATGCCTTGAAACTCAGAAAATGTTAACAACAAACTTCAAACTATTTATTCATATTGTGACTAAATTCATAGTGTGAACTAAATAGACCAGATCCAAATGAATTTAAAGCCTATTTAATCCCCTAAGAAATGATCCCAATAAGATATTTGAAATTCCAAAGAACAAGAAACCATTAAATTACCATGATGAAAACTTAACAAAATCTTATTCTGAGACCTCGAATCTTATCCTATTAGGGTAGTGGTGTTGCATTGATGTGGAATGGAAACCCTTTCCCAATCCCTTGGATAATGAGCTTGTTTCAATCAATTTTATTGAAGAAAACTGATGGAATCAATGAGATATGAATGAAACATGATATAAGACTAGTTTAACTTGATGAGATGATTACTAAATGCTTGAATGCTTGATAAAATGGATGCAATATATGCTAGATGTAAGCAAAGTTCAAAGATGCAAGCCATAACTATGAAATTATGCTAAAATGTATGCAAACTAAGCTAATGTGGAAGTCATTAATGGATGCTTAAGCTAAATGGATGAAGCTTTTAATCTAAAATGCTATCAAATATGAAACATGGATGCAAATGAGTATGAATTTTCAAAATCATAAGTTTGCTATCAAAAGATGGATCCATTTCTCTCCAAATAATGATGTATTTATAGGAAAGCAAAAGAAGAAACAAGGGCTCAAATTGATTTGATCTATCAATGGTCAATAATGAAGGAGGGGTGAAACATGGATCAAGGATTCTCATCAATGGATGAGAATCAAATCACATGGATCAAAGAAAGCATCAAGGGTTGAGAATGATTTCAACAAGAACACTTTGTAACAACTTTGAAAGTTTGTTACAAAGTTTGTTTGAAATAATCATTCACTTTTTGGAGCCAAATAGGAGAATATTCCTTTGGAATATTCCCTATGCAAGTGGATGGGAGGGAAAATTAACAAATTTAGTAATTAAAACTAAATTTTAATGTGCAAGATGAAGAATGTGAGGATATTCATTAAATTATTGATTTATTTAATGAAAAATGATGCAAATATGATATTTAATTAAATAGCTTAGGGTTATTTAATTAAAGAAGAGGACTTAGGAGGTTTAAATTAAATAATTTGATTATTCAATTTAAACTAGATGAAATGTTAATGTGAGAGGGTAGGAATTAGCCTAATTAGATTAATAGATGAAAATGATGCATTTAATTAAATAACTAGGCCTATTTAATTAAATAGGCGAAAAGAAGATGGAATTCAGGATGAAACGATATTAATATATCAGATTCAAGTGTGTAGTATCATTTAAGACATTTTTAAGTGTCTACATTTTGCCCCTCTGTGAAGCGATGTACCTATTATGTTGGTTAAAAAACTTACGCTTTTCAAATTAATGCTGCTACTTAGATCAATTTTATTTTATTTTTGATTTTTTTGGATGCCTCTCTATTTCCCCAATGGAAGGAATTAAGCTGGTACCTTGCCCCCTTGAGAGATTGGGCTAAAATTTAGAATTTTGGGTTGATCTCTTGACAAAGATTTAAGATCAATTCAGCTCAAAGAGGACTCGAAAGCTCAGATGTTTGATGTAGACAGACTTGATGATGTATAGATAGTCATCGACCATGGGTAGCCTCATGTATATTTTGATATATATCACACAAATTTGATACTTGGATAGAAATATTAGTAAAGATAGAAGGATGAGAAGAATAAGATGGATGGATTGACCATTGATTTTGAGATTGATTCAGAAGTCCAACAAGCCTATGATCCATCAAGACTTTATTAGATATGGTGATGAGAATTATGGTTTTCTCATTTCTGGGATTGGGACTCTCCGTCATTCCTTATTTTTGATATAACACATAGAAACGATGCATCAATTTATTGATAACCAAGAAGATGTTGTATCTAGTGTGATGGAATTTGACTCTACAAACATATAGGATAATCCTTGTTCACACCTTGACATACAGAAACCTCATTGGAATTTAGTTTAGAAGTTTAGAATATTTCAAACCAAAGCATATGCAATAGTCAACAATCTACTCCAAATGACCTCCCTACACACAACAAAGCAAGTATGCGCTAAGATTATTTTACAAGAATATCCCACAAGCACAACAAACAAAAGATAATGATCGATGTCCCATTCCTTTCTCTCTAAATTTTTTAGACATCATTGAGAGGTCCTTGAAATGGTTCAACAAGATAAATCATAAGACAATATCAAAACAAATAGTCAATGTTATCTATATCTCCTATCAAAAGGTGTAATGTGTTTAGGATAAATATCCAAAGTGATTGCCAAAGATAATTCCCATTGTAGGAAGGATGCATCCTAGGATGTGTAATCAGATGTTGGCAGGTTGATAAGTTGTTTGAAAGGTCATTGATATAAAGTTTGATTGACATGTTTGATAATGATCAAGAGTTTGATTGTTGTGTTTAAAGGTTCTACTTTTGCTACTTGTTGTACTTGTTTTTTGTTTGTGTTACCAAAGGGTGAGTGTGAAGATCAATTTATTATGAGTGAAAGCAAAATGGGATGGTGGTTTTGGCATTTTTTGGAATATTTCAATGTGTTTGGTATTTTTGAAATGTTTTGAGGCTATTTTTAGTCTTTTTGAAGGTTTATGTGAATGTTTTGGTTTTCGATTATTTGAGGTTGTTTAGGGTTTTCCAAGGTTTTTTTATTTTATTTTCAAATGTTTTGGGGTTTTATGAGTTTTGACCAAGACCTAAAGGGGACTGACCTAGGGTTTTGGGGGCTTATCAAAGATGAGCCTTGCCTATGTTATACACGCATAGACCACGTAGTTCAACTAGTTGTGACTTATTATTGATGAGAAATAAAATTTGATGGATTGTCAGTTTATTATGATGGACTCCTAAAGGACTGACGTAGGGTGTCTCGAGGGCACACCAATGATGGCCTTGCCTATGTTCAAGCTCAGAGACTCATAGTTCAAGAAAGTAATGTTTTTTGGATTTTTGATGTTTTGACCTTTTTAGGGATTTTGATGTGTTTTGAATGTTTTGGATTTTGACTTTATAAATTTTTGAATGTTTTTGGATTTTAGTTGTATAGGATTTTGATGTTTTTGGATTTTCTAATTTTGCAAGTGTATTTGGATTTTTATGAGGTTTTATGAATGTTTTTGGAATTTTTGATGTGATTTCCAATAACCTTAAGATATACAAGACCCGAATCCAATGCAAGCATAACAAATTGCCCCTAGTGTGATGTGATAGACTACCTTGATATAGGCAGGACAAACTCACCTTAGGAATGTGCCAAGTAGTACTAAGGGGAATATGATACTTTACAATATCAAGCTATGATATGGACGTGGATGGGTGATGGAATAAATAGGATGAAAGATGCGATGCAATGGATGAATGCAAAGCATGATAAGCTAAAGAGACAAAGATAGATGGAGATGCTTATTTATGCAAGGCACCTGCATGCCAGGTTTTCACCAAGGTACTTTCCCAAAGCACCACCAAAGTGGTTTTCACTTGAGGATGATTATTTTTCTCTTTACTATTTTCAATCATTTTTCTAATATTTTTGGATTTTTGTTATTTTTTTATTTATTTTGAATTTTTATATTTACACCCTTCTAGCCTAGGCATAAAACTTTTTAAGATGCAAACTATTGATTGGCTCCTAAAAGGGTTCACCTTCAGGTGTTGATAGCTGGTACACTCCTGATCCATAGCTTATTGTGACAACAAATGGGCCTAGCCAATTAGGCTCAAACTTTCCTTTGCTATCCTGATCTGGAATATTCTTCTGATTCTATTTTAGGACAAGATCCCCTACCTAAAAAGACTAACTCTTGATCTTCTTGTTATAGCTTCATTTTAGTCAATTTTGATATGCTTACAAATGATTTAGGGCATCAAGACAGCGCTCATCCAAGAATTCCAACTCATTTAGTAGAGATACTCTATACTCTTTATCAATGATCAAATTTTGTAGTGACACTCGTAGTGAGGGAAGCTCGACCTCAATAGGTAGGATGGCTTTTGATCCGTAGGCCGAGGAGAAAGGGGTTGCACGTATAGGTGTTCAAATGCTGGTTCGGTAGGCCCATAGGGTGGGATTTAACTATAAATGTCAGTCACAACTAGCTTCATTGACTATCTTCTTTAGGATGTTCAGAATGGTCTTGTTTGTAGCCTTAGCTTGACCATTTCCCTGGGGGTAGTAAGGGGTGGACAATCAATGTTGGATGTTGAATCTTTGACATAACTCTCTCACATCTTGATTCTTGAAGGGTGTTCCATTATCTGAGATAAGGACTTGGGGAACACCATAACGACAAATAAGGTAATTCAAGATAAACTTGGAGATCATCTTCCCTATTATGTAGGTCATAGGAATGGCTTCCACCCACTTGGTAAAGTATTCAGTGTTTGTGATGATGAATTTATGGCCATTAGATGAGGTGGGAGTAATTTTTCCTGTGAGGTCAAAGCCCTCACTATGAGAATGACCAATGTGTGACAATTGGTTGGAGCTCCTGAGTTGGAGCATGGATAAGGTCTCCATATTGCTAACATTGGACACATTTTTGCACATACTGATGAGACTCTCTTTCCATGGTTGTCCAGTAGTACCATGTCTTCAACAATTTCTTAGCTAAGGTCATCCCACTAGAATGGGAACTACATATGCCATTGTGTACTTTTGTTAAAGTGGTCAAAGCTTCCTCTTGGTTGAGACATCGTAGTAATGTCCCCTTGATGCTTCTATGGTATAAGGTATCACCTAAGCTGATGAATTGAGATGCCTTCTTAACAAAGGTATTCTTAAGGTTAGAGGTGATATATCAGTTGGGAGGGTTCTTCTGCTAAGGTAGGTGAATATATCATGATACCATGGGGAACCAGGACCAATGATTACTCACACAAATTCAGATTCAAGGATTTTGAAAGTTGGTATGAGAAGTTGTTCTACCAAGGATTCACATTGAAGGACATTGTGTGGCATATCTAACAATGATCCAATTATCGCCATGACATCTGTTGCTCGATTGTTCATGTGAGGTATCTGCTCAAAGGTTATATCAATGAAAAAGTCTTTGAGATTTTCTACCATCTCCTTATAAGGAGTGAGTATATCATCCTTTGTTTGGTAGTGTTTGTTGACTTGGTTGACAATCAGTTGTGAGTCCCCATAGACTTCTAACTCTTGTATCTTCCATTGGAGTGCTATCCTTACACACATGATTAGAGCTTCATACTCAACAATATTATTGGTACATGGAAATGATAGTCGGTATGACTTTTGAATACAATCACCTTGAGGGATGATAATGAGGATACTTGCTTCTGATCCATGTTGGGTATAGGATCCATCGAAGTACATTTTCCATTGATCAGATGCATTGAGGAGAAAAACTAGTTCATTTAGAAACTCAAATACCAAATGATTCTCTGCATAGATAGGTGCCTCAACTAGTTGGTCTACAATCACTTGTCCTTTGATAGCCTTGTGCTCCACATACTCTATGTAAAATTCAATCAAGATCATTACCCATTTGGCCATTCTCCCAGTGAGAGTTGCTTTAGATAACATATATTTTAATGGGTTGATCTTGGCAATAAGCTTGATTTAGTATGACAACATGTAATGTTTGAAATTTTGTGAGGAAAAGAGTACTGCTAAGCATGCCTTCTCAATGGATGAGTAATTCATCTCATACCCTACCAAAGTTCTGCTGATGTAATAGATAACCCTTTCCTTCCATGTTTCGTCATGTTGGGCTAGAAGAGCACCTAGTGCTACTGATGTTGCTGAGATGTATAGTATCAATGGCTTGTTTGGTATTGGTGGCATGAGAACTGGAAGGATTAATAAATAGTTATTGATCTACTGGAAGGCTTTATCACACTTCTCATCCCACTTGTAAGTTATTCCCTTATGGAGGAGATACGAGAAAGGATGAATTTTATCTGATAGTTGCACTAATGGATTGCAACCTTCCTTGTAACCGTCTCATTTGTTTCAATGTTTGTGGTGGTTCCATGTCCAAGATTACTTTCACCTTTGCTAGATCTATCTCCATCCCTCTTTGTGACACGATGTAGCCAAGAAGCTTCCTTGATATTACCCTAAAGACACATTTTTTGGGTTTAGCCTAACCTTATACTCTTCAAGTTTGTCAAAGATGGGTCCCAATACCTCTATGTGCTTGCTACATTTCTTTGGTTTTGCCAAAATATCATCCACGTAGTCTTCGACTATTTTATGGATCATATCATGAAATATTAGCATCATTTCCCTTTGATAAGTTGCTCTAGTATTTTTTAGCTTGAATGGAATCATGTTCCAATAGTATGTTCCCCATGGACAAGTGAATGTAGTTTTATGTTGATTCTCCTTAGCGATCATCATTTGGTTATATCCGAAAAATCCATCCATGAGTGATAGCATTTCATGACCAGATTTTAAATCAACAATGATGTCGATGTTGGGAAGGGGGAAACCATCCTTTGGAAATGCTTTGTTCAAGTCCTTGAAATTTGTACATATATAGATGCCCCTAGTAGATTTGGAGATTGGTACTAGGTTGGAAACCCACTTAGGATAATCGATGAGCCGGATAAATCTGACGTCAAGGAGCTTTTGTAACTCTAGCTTAACCAATAATGCAATTTGAGGGTGCATTTTTCTCATTTTTTGTTTGACTAGTTTGGCTTTAGGATAGATGGCTAAATGACGCACAACCACTTCTGGATCAAGCCCTGACATATCTATGTATGACCATGCAATTTTTTCTCTTCTTTCTTTCAAGAATGTTGCTAGGTTTTTTTGTTCTTCATCCAAGAAGGATTCAACATAAAATGTTATCTTAGGGGCTTCTTCTGTTCCCACATTTATTGGGGTAGCCTTCTCTGCTAGCACTGTTGACTTTTCAGGATGTGTTGCACTAAGGGGGAGATTGAATCCCTCATCCTTGGGCACCTCAGAGAGGTTTTCACCTTTGGATTTGTCCTTTCTTTTTACTATTTTAAGATCAGAAAGTGCCATAGTGTGGTTTTCACTTAAAGATCTGTATGTTATTCTCATGTCATCAGTTTTGTGACTAAAGTATTCAATTTTCTCCTAATAGTACGCATGTGTGCCTAACTCTATATCAAATCCAACTTTGTGATCTCCATATGGTAAGTTATCACAGAGTCTCATAAATTCTAAGATTTCCTCATCATTTTTGAATATACTAGAATTGGTGGTCCTCGTTGGTCCCAGTCAATGAGTTGGGGTATACTAGGCCTAATTCAGTGTTTTGGCCACTTGGGGTGAAAGATGTTGTCGATATTGAATAAAGAGAGAGTTATTCTCAAATAGGTTAGCAAAATCGAGGGGGAATTAATCTAGGGTACTAGTATCTTATGATATTGGTAACCAAGAGGAAGCCTCAACCCTTTTAGCAGAAGTACCTTTACCAAGGATGTGCACCTTACTAGTAGTACATCCTAAACCAAGATTCTTTGGACATCTCTCAGGAACGATGGGTTTTAGCAAACCATTATCATTTTATCCCAACTTTTCATTTTTGTTGTACCCCCATCCCATCATTAACTATAGACCTTTGTTATCCTCTTCCATGGGAAAAAAGGACACAGGTTGGTCATCTTGGTAGAGTAGTTTAGATACATCTTCCTCATTGACATCCTTTTTGTTCAAATCTCCCCACTTGGCGAAAGTGGTAGATGCAAGATTTAATGTCTCAGTCACTTTGTTGATTAATGTGGGTTTTCCATGAGATTTGGGAGAAAGAGGTAACTCTCCCAACACAAAACTATCCTTCTGCAATTTATAGTCCCCACAACCATCATCCTTGATGACCGCCTTGATGTCCAAAATGTTCTGCACAATAGGTATCTTAGATTCCAAGGTAGAGATGAGAGAAGATGGATCAACGAATGAGGAAGAGGGTGTAGGCCCTTCATTATTTTGAGGGACTTGGGGTATCTTTTAAAACTTGGCCTCAAGGTTCTTGCAATAGTAAAAAGGCTCAAGATCTCCATGGATAGTAACCTCTCTATCCTCAAAGGGAAATTTAACACACTAGTGGTATGTAGAAGCCACTGCTTTCATGGCATGAATCCATGGTTGATTAAGCAAGATGTTGTAGGGAAGGTCAAGGTCTAGCACCTAGCATGTAGTCTCAACAGTGATGGGTCCCACTTGGATAGGTAACGTGATGATACCTTGCGACACTCTTTCTTGATCGTCATATGCTCTTATGGTTGTACTCTTTGTTTTCTCAATAGTATCCTTTGCATAACCCAAGTTTTTAAAACAACTAAAGGGTGCAAATATTCATACCAACACCTCCATCTACTAAGACTCTTTTGACTTTGTTCTTATGAACAATGACCTCAAGATGTAAAGTATGATTATGAGATGGATGCATTGGTAGGTCTTGTTTCGAGAAGGTGAGAAGATGAGTGGTAGTGATATGCCCTATCATAGCTTGGAACTATTCTATATCAATATTCTCAGGGATATAGGAAGAAAAAAAAGCTTTTTCCAAGATATCCCTATGTGCGGGGGATAACTTCAATAGTTCTAGAATAGAGATCTAGGCGGGGGTCTTCTTTAACTAATCAAGTAGATTATAATTGCTAGGGTTTGAGGTTGGCAATGTAGGTTCTACCCTAGGTTGAGATGAAACTCCTTTGATTGAAACCTTGCCACATCATGTGGTGACTCCACACTCCGCACTAGGTCCTTTGATGGTAACGAATGTTACAACATTGTCACAAGAGGTGACCACATTGGAATAGACATGCTACACATTAGTGTAAATCTTCCCTTTTCCATTGTCATTCCCTTTGTTGTGATCTAGCATAGGGTTCTTGTATATCTTGAGGTCTTAGTTACTGAGTGGTAGATCAATAAATATGTCTCCATTTTTTATAAGGTCTTGGATAACGTTCTTTAGTTTCATGCAGTTTGATGTTTTGTGTCCTTTAATTTTATGAAAGTCAGAAAGATCCTTTTCGTTGTACCAAGGTGGTTTATCTTATGGTTCTTAGTAGTTTTAGAAATTGGGAGCGTAATCAAGTTTGAATCCACCAATTTCTACATGATAGATTCAATAGGTTCCCCCGATTGTGTGTATTTGCGTTTTGGGTAGTTATTCTGATTCGGGGTTCATCTTTGTTGAGTTTCAATGTTATTGACCTGATTATTCTATGGTGGTGATGTTGTTTGTGGCATAGTTTGTGTGATGGTTGGTTGGTTGGTGTTCGGCCTAGGAGAACTTATGACCACTTTAGCATCCACAATGCCATCATTCATCACGTTTTTGTTCTTAGCCTAGATGTATGAGGCTTGTCATTTGAACCGGTTGATAGGCGGTTGTCTCTATATGCTTCTGTGTTTCCCTATGAGATTAAAGCTCTCTCAATGTTGAGGGCCCTAGGGACAAGCTCATCATAAGTGGTGATGTATTGCATCTTTAAGTGGAAGGATATATGTGGATCGACATTGGCTATGATAATCCCCACTTTTTGTTCATCGGGAATACCTACCACTTACTCTTACTAGCTCTCTGTCTCCATCTTTGCAAGAAATTAGAAAAGGATTCTCCTTTATTTTGCTTGAGTGTGTACAACTCCTCTAAGTTGAAATCCATGTCAAGATTAAAGGAGAAATGGTCTATGAACTTATCAATGATTTCTTGAAACCTTTTGATGCCTGGAGGCAATTATGAGAACCAATCAATGGCGGGGCCTGTCAAACTCTGTGGAAAGAGATGCATTAAGTAGGAGTCATTACATACACATGATGTTGAATTCTTTGACATGATCCACAATATTTCCCCTCCCTTTGTATTTATCAAATTTAGGGACCTCAAAACAGGGAGGGAAAGGTACCATAGCGATATTCCTATCAAATGGATACATGGACATAAGTTTTGTTGTGTATGGGGTTTCTTTGTTTTTCCCATTTGTATGTCCTTCATTTGTTGTGTTAGCATCTTGAGTTGCGATGCCATATCGTCTTGCGGATTTGGTGGAGGAGTATATGTTGTGTATTGTGGGATGGCAGATGGATTGTAAGTGGGATTTTGATATGATGGGGTGTTGTATGGTGTAAAGGGTGGTGTTTGATAATGTGGAGGTGATGGTGGTGGGGGTATATATGCTCTTAACATGTTTGGGTTGACGATGCTTTCTTGGGGATTATAGTATAACCCTTGTTATTGTTGTACGTACTATTGCCCTAACAAAGCTTGTTGTTGTGCGACCAAGGTTGTTGTTGAGCTTGCTATTGTTGTTGTGTTGTTAGAGCTTGTTTTTGACCTTCTTCTTGTTGTTGTAGTGCAATTAAGGCTTGTTGTTGGTTTTGTTGTTGTTGCAATGCTTGAGCTTGTGCTTGTTGTGCTTGCAACACTTGTTGATAAGCCTATTGTTGTTGGGATTGTTGTTGCAATGCTTGAGCTTACGCTTGTTGTTGCAACGCTTGTTGGTAAGCCTGATGTGCTTGTTACAAAGCTAGAGTGTGAGCTTGTTGCTCTTGCAACGTGAAAGCGTTTTGATATTAGGATGGGTTTTGGCTGATCATGGGTTGTGGATTGATTTGAGGTGGTTGGGGGTTGTTTTGGCTTAGCATTCCTTGTAAGATAGACGATTGGGATGGAGGAATGTAAGGTTGGGGCCCCATTTAATTTTGCATGTTTTGAGGGACCCATGGTAAAGATGATGATGGTGTCATTTGGTGTTGTGATGTCAATGGCACATTTGATATTGCAAGAAATATTTAGTACTTTATATAGATTTGTATCCTTTGAGTGTGAATATATTTAATTTAGTATGTTAACTATTTATTATACCTTGGCATGTGCAGATCTACCTAATAGGCACATCAAAGTGGTAACACAATATGATGGTAAAAAATGCATACCCATTGCCATTGTCCTTTATGTTTTGAGCTTTCTTTTTTTGCATGCACATCAAAGTAGTAGAAAAATGTAATGGTGAAAATTATATACCCATGCCCTTTTCCTTTATGTTTTGAGATTTAAAGGTGTTGGAATATGAAAGATCTTTTGCCGTGTTTTTTTCCTCGTATAATTTTACCAAGTTTTCCATGCAAATACTATGTTAAATTTGTGCTTATTATTTTTTCTCTATTTATTCTACATTGTAAATTTTCTTACAAAAGGTTCCTAAATGTAATAAAAATTTACAAGTGGTATATTCTTGAATGAAATCTATCTCATAACATTATGCTAGCTTGATCGCATTATCACTTATCCCTAGAGAAGTGGCCTTGAGCCCTAGATCCTTCATTTTTCACCTTTAATCAAGTCCATGGGTGTAGATTTGAACCAGGTCACTTTGTAGTTACAAATATGAACCCTAAAATTTAAAAATATATTCAAATAGTATCCCACCAGCTCCCTCCTAGCATTTATTGTGAGCTTCAACCTAGCAAATATTTATACTGATTGATGTCCTTGGTTGTTGCACTTAAATACATTCATTCACTCATTTGAAATCATGTTAGAATGTGAAAATAAAATATAGGTTAAAGAGCTTAAGGGAGAATATATTTTTGTTGTTTACTTGTGATATCATTTAGGTCCATTAAACATCTACTTGTTGTCTTTAACTCTCTCACTTAGAGTTGTAGAGATAGTCCAAGTAAGGGTCTAATTGCCTAAGAGAATGTGAACCTTCAATATCATCATTCTTTATAGTGATCCAAATATGAGAAGATTAAGGTAACATTTTATCTCTTGAACAAAATTACAAGTGATAGAGAGTTCTTTTGAATATAATTGTGTAGCAATTTTTGTATTTATTTTTCAAAACACATTTTATGGTCAATTATTAAAAAGAAAAATTATAGGTACAAATTTCATTTACCTATTCAAATTTCTTTCCCACTTTCTCCAAACCAATTCTTGTCTAGAATTGCCATTATCCATTAACTTATGGTATGATTTTTTTGAATTAAGATCTAAAATGATAGTATTTTAAGGCAAAGTCCTAATACACTTATTAATCATAACTTACTCACATTCAATAATTCCACTAGCATTATAGAAAGCATATAAAACATTGAAACTAACGAACTCTAGACTAATATGATTATTCTCAAACATAATTCATTGTAGTTAAAGATCAATTTGACAATAAAAATAACACATATTTACCACTATATAATATGAATGAGATAAAATTGTTATTAACATATTTAATTATTAAAGTAAATCATATTTAAATAGAATAAACAAATAACTTATATATCTTTGTAATATGATTTCTGGATTAAAACTATGTTGCATTTTTTTACATCAACGTTTCAGATCAAACTCCATGATCCATCATCAGGATGCAAAGTAGATAGAGAGAAGAGTGGAAAATGAAGATGTAGACTTGGAGTTTGATCCGAAACGTTGATGTAAAAAATGAAGAAGCAGACTTGGAGTTTGATCCGAAACGTTGATGTAAAAAGAGAGAAGAGTGAAAAATGAAGAAGCAGACTTGGAGTTTGATCCGAAACATTGATGTAAAAAGAGAGCAGAGTGAAAAATGAAGAAGCAGACTTGGAGTTTGATCCGAAACGTTGATGTAAAAAGAAGAACTCTATCTACTTTGCATCCTGATGATGGATCATGGAGTTTGATTCGAAACGTTGATGTAAAAAAATGCAACACAGTTTTAATCCAGAAATCATATTACAACTTTATCATGGACTGTGGAAACTTCATGGTTTTAACTTATATATCTTTGAACTCTTTCAATACAAATTGTAAAAACAATCAAAAGAGTGCAAGTTGAATTCAAAAAATGATCCCCATGTGACTTTTGATTCTGCCTTCCTACCATCCAAACTCTATTCATAAAAAAAAAAAATGATCACACTGTGCCATGGCTGATTCAGTTAGTATTGTGTTTAGTTAATCCAATTATTTATATATATATATAATGCTTCAATTGACAAAACTGAATTCTCATGAAAATATTCTTGAACACTTGACAATAATTTAGCCATTTCGAGCAGAGGTGAAAAATTGGGAGTAGCAGAGAAAAGAGGCGGAATAGTGTTGGATCGCAGGGTTCCTGAACGGAATTACGAGTGGATCACGTCTGTGTGCAGTACAAAATGCAAACTTGTGGTCGGACATTGAGGAGTTGTCGTAAGGCACGTGTGAACTGCCATTGAAATCTGTAAACTAAGCTTTTCCACATTTTAATTCGATACAAAGTAATACTTAACTAAATGTACGTTCACGTTTACATGCTTCTACGGAGCCTCGTTTGACAGAAACAATTTTAGTTAATCTTTTAACGATAACAGTAGTCAGTAGTCACTTGAGATGTCATTACGAGTAAAATTTCTTGTTATGGACAACATACGGAAGAGAAGAAATTAAAAAAGAGACTAAAAATGTCACTTCTGAACATTGCAGTGCACACTTGGTATTTGTCACATGCTCTCATGTGAATCTGTAGCTTTCTCGTACGTTTGTATGTGTTGTTAGGTAAGAATGGAAAAGGTGAGGGAACAAGTGCCTTTTTTTTATGACAGTTTACAGATGTTCAGACATGGACTCCATGCTCACCCAAACAGATTATTGAATGAATAACAATAAAAAACATCCCATCGCTGCTGAACAGTTTGACAGTCACAGATTATTGCGGAGCATTCATAGATCTAAGCATGACAAATGCTAGTAAATCATTTATAAGGTACAGTACCTACCACATATTTGTACAGTATGTAAGTATTGGCTTGTTCCATCACATGCAGTTGAAAATAAAGATTTATTCTTCAGAGGGCTGTAATCAATTTATTGAGTTTTATTGATGAGGTGATGGTATGATTTTTGATTGGATTTTGATGAAAATAATTGATGGGAGTGATGGTATGTTGTTTGATTAGATCACAACAAGTATAATTGATGGGAGTGATGGTATGTTTCTTGATTAGGTCATGTTGAACATAATCGATGAAAGTGATGGTATGTTCTTTGATTAGATTGTAGAGCATAATTGATGGGGGTGATGATACGTTCCTTGATTAGATCATGTTGAACATAATTGATGAAAGTGATGGTATGTTCTTTGATTAGACCATATCGAGTATAATTGATGAGAGTGATGGTATGTTTCTTGATTAGCTCGTCCGCCAAGATTCGAACCTCAAGAGGTATGATATAGGGGATGAGGCCATGATCATACTTCAAACAATTTTGACAGAATGAATACCCTTCAGTCCTTAACTCTTAGCCGAAGAGA
Organism: Sequoia sempervirens; assembly: GCA_007258455.2. Taxonomy (NCBI): domain Eukaryota; kingdom Viridiplantae; phylum Streptophyta; class Pinopsida; order Cupressales; family Cupressaceae; genus Sequoia; species Sequoia sempervirens. Next base: position 57,326 of record VDFB02185794.1, read on the forward strand.
TAGATCAACATAAAGTCATACTTCTATATTGAATAATAAAACAAACTCCTAATAATATAATATCCTAAAAAACCAAAAAATCAAACTAACTCTTTTTTTATTAAAATTACAAAATGTCATTGATAAAATAAAAATATTACAAAGACATAGTAGCACCTCCTACATGAAACAGAATATCAAAACTTGAAATATAGCTTAGTGGTTCTAAGAAAGAGTTTCTGTTATCAAAACAAAACATGCAATTGTAGATGCCATAATCATAACCGTTCAATTATTTTTATTTTATTTTTTTATTGAACAGAGCAGAGAATGAATGAGAAAATTCAGCAACAAGGCTGCAAAGAACACAGACCACTCAAAAGATAACTAACAGAACATGACGTGCTGCCAGGAAGCTGAAAGAAGATTACACCATACTAATAATAGTCAGATGACAGCAATATAAAAGATTACACTAGTCTAATAACAGTCAAATGACAACAATATAAAAGTAAGCAACAAATTTACAGCAAGGTGCCAGCAGGTATACATGTTACAAAGCCCTAATAAGGAGATGAGCAGAGATCTGTCATCAATGAAGCAATATGTTTGCCTACCATAAAACCAAAAACTCAGCAACCACAAACAGTACTAGCCAGAACAAGATACTCAAAAGGGGATGAGCAGAATTCACTGACAGCAAAGAAGCAATATCTAGAACAACTAAGCAGCCATCATCAATAGCTTGCAAAGCAGAATGTGACTCCATGACAAGATTATCTGTTGAAAGCATAGTGAAGCAATTTGAACAACATTATTTTTAAACATAGTTGTACATCTAATTTTTCTAATACATTATGCATCAATCCATACATATATATTTAAGCAATAATGCAACTCCAATGTAAATGCTTTATATTTTTGTCAGCTTGACTAGAGAGGCATTTAATTGGTTGAATAGCAAGAATCTAATTTTCTTTTCAATTGCCAGTTTAAAGTGTAATATCTTCCAAGCCAACGATTGAGCAAAACATTTGTTTTAAAATTTTAGATTTGGGAACTCAATTCAATCCAGTATTTAAAACGAGGGATATACTCCATTTAATATTGAGCTAAGAGATTAAGTTCAAAGTCAGAAAAAGATGGAGATAAACATGTTTCAAAGGGAATGATGAGAAATGGTGCCTATATAATCAACACCAATCATTAAAGAAGTTGCAAGAAATTGGACTGCTTACTTTTATGATTAAATTAGAAGGCACAAGAGATTGGATAAAGATAAATGAAATTTTTATAATTTTTATTCAAAAAAAACCAATCTTTAATGTCATGTCATGAAGATCATTGTGTAGTACAATAATTATCATAGATCTCTTAAATGTTTAATATTTTTTTAATCGGAAATTAGTTAGTTTAGAAAAAATGATTGTTAATCATTTTTTTGGATATTAAATGTGTATGTTCTATTAAATGGAAGAAGATGGAAAAATGAATTTGTGCTATAGTGATTCTATCTAATTTAAAAATTGAATTTTTTTTCATGCTTTCCAAATAGATAGAATATGAAAAGAGGCTTTAACTTGAAAATTGGGAGCAAGGATAATTTTATCTAGCCAATTAGCATCTTGCCATTTCCCTTTAATAGTAATAGTAACAAATCTTTGTCTTAGTAATATTTTCCATGTTTTGTTAGCTCTAGCGACTCCAATAATCTATTTAGCAACCAAACAAGTTCCTTGTGTTTTAGGGTCAATAATATACTAAGACCACATTTTATTTGGGGTGAATGCATTAAAACCAGACATTATACTACAATCAACATTACCATCCCACTTGGACCAATGAAATTACTAAATAATTTTTCACAAATCATCATAACATCTTCTTGACAACATCCAACATGAGGAACCTGAGTGTAACATGCCCATTGTTCTACCCATTGTTTTTACTATGTTTTACTCACAAGTGAAAGTTTATGCTACTAGCATTATGAGAAATATTCTTTTTCCTTTTCATATGAATAACAAGATGCACATTTGAAACATAACCATTTCAAACTTTCTCATTGCATAACAAATAATTTCATTTCAATAATTCAAGTAACGATTTCACATTACATAATTTCATGATGATATTTCCCATTTACAATTTCTCAATAAGAATAGAGATACATGTTTACATTCATAGCTTCCCTAAGCTCAATGATATATATATACAAACAAAATACAATGATATAGATGTCCCCATGTTGGTGCATAACTCCTAGATGCTCCCACGACTGGTGCATACATTCTAGTTGTCCCCAAACTGGCGCTACATCCTCAAATCTTGGTCGCCAATTGTATGAGAGAGAGCGTCACACAAGCCCTTTTTCACCAACGATGGACTTACGGTGGTCCCCCACACATCTAATTGAAACAAAGAAAAATATGTTTGGAGGTTGATAAAGAGGGGTTCAACACCAAGACCTATTTCCCTAATTTGATTCAAGGAAATGAGATCCAAAACAATGAAGTAACTAACTAAAAAGGTGAGTCAAATCAAGCTATGAATTAGCAAATTTCCTATCTACACAAGGACAGGGGTAAAAGCTAAATAACACTTTGGAGAGAAAGATCAAAACCATCAAACAAACTCCAAAATGTAAGCTATGAAATGCAAATGAAGAACAACAATCAAATCTGATAGAAACAATAACCAAAAGGCAGATCTGGAAAGGGGAAAAGGATGTGTACCTTTCACCAAAATTCACCTTTAAAGCTCACTAAGGACTTATTTTCCCTATGGCGAATGGGTCTTGGCTAGGGTTCTTGAAAAATGCTTTTTGGGTTCTCTTATGTTCTGTTTGCACTCCAAGATTCCCAATTTTCACTATCGAACAGCTAAAAATAAATTTTGTAGAGGAGTTTCTGTGATATGACAACTATTCTTGCAACTTTGACAACTTTACAACTTTCTTCAATTTTGCTCTTCAAAGGATCTTCAACCTAAAATCTGCAATCACACATCAAAGAGGGAAAAATGTGTTGTTTGTTAGGGAACGGGAGTTTTCCTTAGTCAAAACCCGTTTTGGTAATTAAACCTTGAAATGAAACAATGAAATAACATGAAGGAATGATGAATGAACAACAATATTTAACAACTCGCCAAATCTTATCTAAACTTTGGAATACAGATATGCAATTAGTGTGAAGTGGCCTAAATGAATGTAGATCTTGATCACGATTTACTTGTCTTGAAATAATGTCCTTAATGCTTTAATAGATCTTGAACACTACATCACCATATTAGCTCAAACAACATGCATGATGCAATAAATCCTTGACATGATGATAGGAATCTAGAAATTGCTGCAATAATCTTCAATAATCCTGCCCTTGAATGCCTTGAAATTGCTCTTGAATGCTCTTGAATTGCTCTAGCTTTATCTCATGAAGTCTCACAAAATTTCTAGGATGAAACATACCTTATATTTATATATATCTTAACATTAATTCCCGAAATTTAAATATCACAAGCTGACATTGAATTGTAGATTTGAAATCATTGAAAAACTATCAAAAACATAATTTGAATTTAGGTCCTAGGTGCAAGTGAGGACCCATTCTCCCTATGACTAATGGGTCCTAGGTCACTTACCTAGGACACACATTACTCAATGTTAAGCATAATTTTATGGAATTTATGAATGTGAGGTTTTATCCCTAAAAAATTGCAATTAATTAGGCTTGGATTCGAATTAAAGGGGCCAATTAAAGAAAATTATCCTCAATCAATTAGTAAAGCCCTAGATTAGTGTGAAAGTGTAAAGGTACACCTTACAACACTAAAAAACAAGGCACAATTAAGTCCATTTTAATTAAAAGGGTCCTAAAATTAATGTGAATAAATACATATTACCACACTAAATTAAGGCATCATTAAGCTCATTTTATTATTATTCATTCCAAAATTAAGTGTGAAAAAGGGATACTTTTTCCTACACTACACTACCTAATTGGTAAGATGGACCTAATTTCGACGAAGAGATTGGTTTGGTAACCCCATAATCCTAACCTTCCATAGCATAGTGTTGTGTCCTACATATCTAGAGCTACCATACATTGGCTACAACCTAAATGTATGACTTCCTTTCCTAGAATGCAATCATGGATCACAATGAATTGACAGTGTAAGCAATGGCTAATTACACTAATTTGGTCAAAGAATTCAACAAGTTCAGTACTTCAAGTGAGAGTCATCTGTCCACCCACCCTTTACCTTGATTTGGTAGTGACCATTAACATGACACACATTCAATCTAAGGTGATAAAATAACAAAATGTTCAACAAGGTATTTCCCTTAACCATGGATTGCCCTAACCTCAAGAATATCCAAGTCTATAAAAAACTAATTATCTAGGTTACAATCTTTCCCACAGATTCCTCTACTAACTACACTAACCATACATGCACACATACTAGTGTCTAGCTAGGCTACCCTCTTTCTCATGGACTTATCTAACCCTACGAATAACCATGCTAACCTCTTAAGTTCAGAATGACAATTTCATAAAAGCACTATTTAAGATAGCAACATATTCCACATCATGCAATATCCATATAGACTTAACAAACTAAGTATAGTTCTAATAGCATTTGAGCCACATATACTTGACATAATATAAATGTATTCCCAAACAATAGGGTTTCACTAATTTGAGACTTTAATCACGAATCACACAAGAATATTCCATTCTAGGAAATAACTAAGTTCATAAGAACAAGCATATCAAGCATTCCAAAAAGCAATCTTTTCCAAACAAAGGCATTTATAATCAAACAACCTTTTAAACATAAACAATATGGGAATAGAATTTAGCATGCCTAGATATAGAGTTCCAACTAATATTGTTTCTTTCCAACCTTAGCCTCCACAATCACAAATGCTACTCCTATGTTCAACTAAACTCCAAACTCTAGCTTCCTCTCAAGAATTCTCAACAAACATAACTCACAAAAAATTCTCTCTTTCACTAAAACTCTTAAAATAATACTTGCATAGAAAATTTGGCAGAGTAACAATAGAGAAATCAAAATGAAAAGTGTAACAAATGGTAGAGAGAGCACCTTTATATATACTAAAATTTGAGCTTCCAAAGGCTACAAACAAGCTAAAAATTATGCCACCTTCCTACTCACATGCAACGAGTCAACTGGTTAAAACTCTTTAACTTGATTGCAACACATGACAACCCTCATATTTCTAATTTCATAAAATGGTTGAGTCAGATTTATTCTTGAGACAACACGACTCTTTTACCGAGTCAAGGGACAACGTCTCTCTATAGGTTCCCTATTTAATTTACAAGTCGACTACCCTCACATATTTCTACCATCTTTGCATTGACTAAGTTTTGTGTTTATCACATGGCTTTACCAAGAAGTGGCATAGGTTTAGACTTCTATTGTTTCCCACATTCTACTATTTCTGACGCCACATATTCATACTTTAGTGCCCTCTATTTTTACGAAGTCAAAGACTTATTCAACATTGTAAAATTTGCATTAATTTCTTTTTGCAACATTTAAACTATATTCCCTTTTCCCATGTGCAGTGTATAATTCTCTATTGACTTATTCTATATATATTTCAAGCACAATTTTATAAACTTTAGCCACAATAATATATGTATGGCAGCACTATAATGCACTTTACTTATTACATAGCACTTTTAATATATACAATAGTAGCGCTATATCATTCACCATGCTTTATTCAAAGTATTTTAATATAAACCAAACAATAATGTTTGGCTAAAATTGGAGGTACATTAGGGCACACATACAAGGTAGATCTTATAGATAGCAAATCCCTAATCTATACTCATATAATGGTATTGGTCATCAAAGAGATCCAAAATTCAATTTGTTTGGTGGTAGGGAGAAGGAATGATCTCAAACTATTGAAGTTGAAACCCCAAAGTTCTTTTGTTTGAAATGTAACCTACATAGAATCATTTCACCGAAAACTATTAGAGATTTTCAAAAAAATATAGAGACGTCTAGAAAGAAAAAGACCAAAACAAAGATGATCCCCTTGTGAAGGAGGATGGCGAAACTAACAGAAGGTCTTTAGGAGGACACTAACAAGACAAAAAAATCTCTATTTTACTCCCAAAAAGAAGGAGGATATGGGGTCCAAATCCAAGGAAGAGAAAGAGCCAGAGAAAGATGACCCTAGCCCTAACAATGTTAATGAAGATGGAATGTTGGGGCTAGAAGATGTAGTGTATAAAATTGTATACCTTAACAATTTCACATTATGTTTTGGCCCCCCTAAATTATTGGACCTAATTAAGCTTCTACTTTTCCAAATTATTCATTCCAAAGCCTAATTTTTACCGTTTTTCAAAGAAGGACAAACATTAAACAAATGCATTCAATCATTAAGTTGTCCCCAACTTTGAGTGTCTTGGAAATTTGGGCTAGGAACTAGTCACCCATGGGTGACTGTGTCCCCCTTCTTAGCCGGGACCCAAATTCAAATATGTTATTGGCGGTATTCTAACATCTAAAATTCAAATATGAAGTGTTGGCTTTTGGAATCTAATATTTGGGAAATTGGATAAACACCTATAAATATCTAGTTATTTTAGCATTTGAAATATAACAAGAGATACTGAGTAATAAGTCATACAATTGAGAAAATATTATTGTCAATAGTAGCATTACCAAAGTTTATTGCAAAAATTCAAGATCCAACATCATGTCAAATTCTATGTACATGTTCATGTTTTGTGAAGCCTAACATTTTTGTAGGTCTTCAAGAATTCAAGCACTCAAGAAAATCTATAAAGCAAGATCCAAATCCTTAAAGAGATGTGTATGACTTCAAAACGGGTGATCTCACAATACTTGTTTACAATTTTTGACCAAATTGGACACTAAACTATTTTTTTGTAACTAAATCTTCACTTTCGGGCACCTATAGCGGCTAAACCGTAGGGAATTTGAAGATGATGCAAACTAGTGATTTGTGACATTTTGTCTGTAGATTATAAATTTATTTTTTTTCAAAATTTTTGGAATCAGATTGCACTTCTTTTTCCATGGACTTCAAAAACTATTTTTTTTCAATAAACACCATTTTTAAGGAGTGATGTTCACCGTATACAACATAACTTTTTTTCCATGAAGGATAAATTTCTACTTTTTTCAAATTTAGATTTGTAACTACGATACCTAGCACTTTCATTTGGTTTCATAGTGTTTTATTGAATATGTTTTCCTTAATCAAGTTTTGAAGTCAAACCAATTACAATTGAGACATAGGCAAACTGTATACAAATTTTTTTTTTGTATCATATCAAAATTCAATTTTTTTTTGTTGGATCAAGGACTTCAATATCTAGTGCATTGATAAATTTTTCAAAGATTTTTTTTGATAATCTGCTATTTTTCCACATGTGCAAAACATAGAGCTTGGTTTTCGGTGAAAAACCTATGTTTAATCAAACTAGAAAAAAAAATACATAATAAAACCAAAACATATTAAAATTATATTCATTGGGTAGCTCATTTCGAGGACTACCATCATCTAGTTGGGTCTGTGAAGTCTCCTCCATTTTCATCCTCAACTCGAGTTTTGAAGGGAAAAATTTTGGAGAAATTTTGGTGCTAAAGGGGGAGAAAGGGGGAAAAGGGGGGTTCAAATGAACCTAGGTTCGAGCGAACTCCCCTTGGAGGTTCTCTCAAACATAGGTTTGCTCGAACTAGGGTTCAAGCGAACCCCCCTTTCCACTAAGTTTCCCTTTGTTTTTCATTTCAGGAAATGTGGAATATGGTGGGACCTAGCATTAAATAGGTTCGATCAAAGGGGGGTTCGAGCAAACCCCCTTTGGGTTCACTCAAACCAAAAGTTTGTTTGAACCCCTCAAAAACCAAAATTTTCTCCATGGGGGCATTTTTTGCAATTTTCCTTCCTCACTGGAATTGTAAACCAGTTTTGTGGGTTTACCCTCCTTCAAGGAAGCCATTGAAGGGTTGTGAGTTGTATTATTTTGTTCATTCATTATTTCCTTCTTTTCCATTAAGGTTTTATCATTGACATTTCCATTGTGAAACTGGGAACACTTACATGGGGTTTGACTAAGGCAAGCCCCTATATGGCACAACATCTCCCTTTGTGAATGTGTAGATTACAAGTTTGAAGAATATTGAGAAGAGTTTCAAGATCTATTTTGCATTGTTTCATTTATTGTCATCAACCTTGTCAAGACACATAAACTCAATTATTATATTTACTGATGACATTTCAACAATGGGACAAGTGGAAAACAGAAGCTCAGATCTAGCACTAGAGGACCTTGAAAACTAAGGAAGGCACCCTAACAGAGACCCAACCACCCAGGGACAACCCAGTCCTACTACAATGCTCAAATCCAACTTTTGGTGATAGGTACACATTAGTCTGCACTTTCTAGATCCACTTGCAGAGTTATGTTTCCATATGATTATCTCTGAGAAATTGCACTTATCATACTAGGTCATTTAGTCTAATTAGGTCAACCATTTTAAATCAATTCCAATTCATTCCCTTCCTCAAAAAGATGAAGATCCAAGTCTGATTGATTCACCGAGGAGGTTGTAAGTCAATCTTTGCACCTTGTTGATTTGCATTGTAATAAAATTATAGCAATGATAGCTCCCATTGATCTTAATCTTTAGACATTGAGTTTAAGGTCACCACATTTCTTATGTTTCATTTTGGTGAACCCAACATTTGAAATTATAGCTTTCTAATTATGGTAGTCTTTCAAACCCTAGATCTAGGTTTCGCATCATCATATTTTACATTTATTATATAGGTTTTGCATCATTGTATTTTTCATTTAGGGTTGCATATTGCATTATAAAAAAATCATAAAAATCTAAAAAATTGCATATATATTGCATCATAACTTGCATTACAGTGTGTTTCATTCATTCAGATTAGACTTTCATTTCAAAATTACATATAAAAAGTGTCATTTTGTTCCAAAATAGTCATACATTTACATTTTCTTTGTATTGATTTTTTTTTGGAAAAACAGTTACTATCAAACCTATGTGCAGATAGGAATAGTAATCTTAAACATCAATCTCAACATTCAAATTTTGAATTTTTAGAACCCTAAACAAAGACTCAGTCACCCTTGGGCGACCCTATCCTTGTACAAGTGCTTAAGCAAGCTTTTTTCACACTTTTTTGTCTTTGTCTACTTAGTTTCACTATACTTGCATATATCTATGCTTTGGAATCAATAACTATATATTTTCAAATCATTTTGCATTTAGTTCAATTGGTGAAAGAAAGTGCATTGTTTAAAATCAAAATTTGCATTCAAAATCATTACTTTCAGGTCTCTACATATTGCAAGATCAATCAATTCTTACATCTTAGCTCTAAAAATTGCATTCAAATTTGTTCAAAAAATATTCAACATCATTGCATACTTGTATTTTGCATCAAATTGGGATACATTAAGAAAATTATAGAAATTTATTTATTGTTTCAATTGTCTGTAAGTAGAATCAAAATCCATAAGTAGTGTAGTCTTCAGTCAAAATTCAAACTTTCACAACCCTTGACCAGGACTCAAATGCCCTTGGGTGACCCTGTCCTGCTTGTCTTGGCTAACAATTTTTTTTGAGACCTCTATTACTGTGGTTCCTATTTGCTTCTATGGGTTTCCTTCTATTCCTGAGTGTTTGTTGTACTTATTTAACAGTTTGGTGTTCATCTTGGGTGCACTTTTGGTGTTGTGAAGCTTGCATGAGTTTCACAACTTGGTTTCCTATTGTCAATACTTCAATGAGGCATAGTTCGAGACTCATGGCATCCCACATTATTGGTACATCCATTGTGGATCTTGAGTTCTCTGACCCTTTCACAACAAGTGTTGTCAATACTCAACCCATTTTGGAATCTATTCTTGATGTTACTATGCCAATACAAGAACCTACCTTTATCGATGTTGAGTCTATGGTTGCCCATGTTCTTGAAGACAAACTAAGAAAACTAGATAAAGACCTAGAAAAACTTCAAGAATATGTAAGTACTGAACACTTTGCTAGTATCGTGCAATTCCTATAATTGACAACATGAGGAAGTTGCTTAATGATGATCATGGATTAGAGGTTGTGCATAGTCTAGCCCATATAGTTGATGATAATATACCTACAATGGATAGTTGTTCTCAAGCTTTGGGATACACACAAATTTTAGGAGGAAATCAAGTTTCCCTCCCTACCACTATAACCTCTATTCCTACATACACAAATCCACCTGTTGCTTCAACAATACAACCAAGCATTGGGATAACTTCAACAATAGGTTTTTCCACTAGAAATCCTTATAGTTTTGGATCTTCACATGTCACAAATCAAGTTCCATCCCCACTTATAAATTCAAAACATTGTAGCCCACCAAATACATACACCATTCCACCATATTCACCCCATTCCCAAAACATGTCAAATAATGATTCTATCATAAACCAACTTTTACAAAATGCAACATCGCTTTATCAATAAATCTCAACAATGAACCAAAACCCAAATGGACAATCATCATAGTATATCAAAAGGAGCCCATTGTCACTTGAGATATTGAAAGCTTGCACAAATTGCACATAGAGATCCCCCGATTTGACAAGTACAATGGTAAAGGGGACCTTGGAAACCATATATCAACATATACTACCATGTGTAGTGACTTTATTTTTGAGAATAAGCTCCTAGCTAAACTTTTCCCTATGCCATTGAAAGACATGGACTTGGAATAGTTTTGTTCATTGCCTAATAATTGAATCCACTCATTTAATGAGCTTGTTGATGCTTTCCTCAATAATTTTCAAGTCAACATTGGTCCTAAGATCAAAATAATTGATTTAATGTGATGTCAACAAAAACAAGGTGAAAAGGTTACAAATTTCAAGAGCCGTTATCAATTGATACTATCACAAGTCAAGCCCATCATGGTGTAACCATAACCTAAGGATTGATTCCATTTAACCTAAAAGGTTTATCATTACTATATTTATGCTTGATTAACCATTCAAGTAATTAAACTTGTTGAATGCCAAGCATTGAGCTTCTAAGATTGTTTTTTGACAGAGAATAAGTGACACTTTAGGATGACATGCAAATAGAAAATGTTTAACAACTAGAGTAAAATACACATTAATTTTATACTATTTAATTAAACAAGGTCTACATTATTTAACCATATGTATAATTAATGTAAAGTAGACTAAGATGTAAGGATGAACGGGGTTCACATGATTGAGTACATAGAATGATTTAGACGCCTAGCCTTCTTCCCAAAACACTAGATCGGTGTTTGAACGATCAAGTACATAGAATGATTTAGAAGTCGAAAAACACAGAGATCTATAAGAGATCAAATTTCCCTTTGCACACATGTTTTCCATACCACACACAACAAATAAATATTGCATGCATTTAATATTTTCAAATAAAAACTTAATAGCGCAAATGATTTTTAATTCTACTATGATACCATGTAAAAGTGCTCAAGGTCTATTGGATCAATGCCTATGTCTATTTGAGCTACACGAGATAAGAAAATGCATGCTCCTTACTACAAGAAAATAAAAACATAGAGATATGAATGCAATAGCTGAATGGAAGAATTAACTCACAATATGTCTGTACATATAGAGAAACAATTATCTAAAACTAGGCATGTAACCACTTAATTTATAACTAACTAAGAAAAGCACATAATTGACTAAAAAGAACACATGGTTAAAAATAAAATATAACGTAAACAACAAAAAATGATCTTACAAGAATATAATGTAAACAAAATAATTATTTTTTTCAAGAATCATTTTTGCCCTATCTACCTCTAAACAAAACTATAAAATATAATTTATTTGATTGATACATTAGATCCTTTTAAAAAGGAAATAATTAGGGCCTTTTCAAAGGAAGGGGACTTATCCCTTATTTGAACTTTGTAGCTGCCATTTTAGGTTTGTCCCCCTCACAATAAGACATACAAATTCCTATAATTTCCACTTTCCTTCTATTGTCTTGAGCTCTTCCTCAAACATTTGTATATTGTATTTTGTTTTGATTTCTATTTTTGTAGAGTTTGATCAATTTATATAGATTATTCATTATTTAAATTTATAATTTTTTAAAATTAGAGAATTTTTTTATCTAGATAAAGTTTTTTTAATAATTAAAAACATTTAATAATTTATCGAATAATTTTTATAGTAATTTTTATTATTAAAATTACAAAATTATTTAATCAAGAGAAAATTTCCATTTAAATTATTATTTTAACCTAAAAATTAAAGGTAGAATAAAGTGCTTTTAATTTTTGGATACAAACCCTCTTAGTTTTCTTATTATTGCAACCTAAAATTAAAGGTAGAATAAAATACCTTTTAAATATGTTACAAGTTTTCATTATATATCTTTAAATTTGATAAATATCTTATAATATTATATTATTACTATGTGATATCACGTGTTTGAATTGTCATCTTTTTGTTTTTTTCTATTGAAAGCAAGGGTTTGAGGAGTAGCTATTCCACCAAATTTGTTCGGATATGATTTAGACTACATCCTTTGGGTTAAGTTTGTGTATCTAATCTGACCTTATTCCTTAAGATGATTAGTAAGTCTAAGTAGTATTTATAATGGTAAAGTCACCCAAAATAGAATACCACTTCATTCCTTAAAAATATCTAATCTTTGTACTAAGATATTTGTTAATCATTAAACTTCATTAATAAACCAATAATCATTTGATACAAATATCAATATTAAATATTAACTAGTTTTAGAAATAGTTATTACGTTGAAGGTGTGTCTTTATTTGAGTTTCACGAACTCATTTTGTCTGTGAATGGTTGAAGGTGTGTCTTTATTTGAGTTTCACGAACTCATTTTGTCTATGAATGGTTGAAAAGCCCCAAGAGGCCTTGCAAGATTGTTAAATGAATCTCAATTGTTCATCATTTTTTATTTTTTTTGCCACTTTTTATTACTTTCCCCGCCACTATTGGTTTTCACTCCTCTAAACTCTTCCTCACTAGTATTGACCTTTCACTCCTCCAATAAGGTTTCCACAAGGTTTTAGAGTATGTTTATTAAAATGAAAATTACGGCCAAGATCCTAATAATGAGCACATTTAGGTTTTAATGAACTATGCCATCCTTTACCCTACGTAATTAAGTATATATTAGCATAATTAATATATAATATATAAATGTTTAATTTTATATAATAAAAAATACTTATAAACATATAATTATGTTATTTATTATTAGTATCTATTATATTCTCTAACAAAACTATTATATAGTTAGTTAGTTAGTTATATTATAATTATATATTATATTCTATAATACAAAATATTAAATATAAATATGAAATTATTATAATTAATAATTAATATATTTCTATATAGATCAAATTAAATTCATTTATAAAAAATCTTATAGTTTAATTGACTTTGGATAGATTAAGAAAAATAAAACTATATGTATGTTAATATGTTAGTATGTGGTGAATATAATAGTTAATATGTAAAATAAAATAAAAATATATAAAAACATTATTATATAATAAAAATATAAAATAAAATTAATAATATAATAATAGTAATAATAATATATAAACAATATCATTTTTAAAATGACCTATAAATTGATTTATTTTTATTTTTATATTTTTTAAATTTTTTTATAGACCAATTGATCTCATGTACTACACAAATGTATACAAAAAATAAACCATATTTTTTTCTAACTGACCCTCCACACCTCTTCTATGTACCCATTGCACACCAAGGTGCAATTATTAATAAATATCTCTAAAATCTACTAAATATCTCTAATATCTCTTGATGGTTTACGACCTTTGCTAGGTGGGTTTGTTGCTTCTGATTTTCCTCCTTTAGGGTTTGGGTCGCTACACGTGGATGTCCCTCTTTCATGCCTTGCTTCTCAGTCCTTTGCTAAGGTGGTTGGTTCTAGTGGTAAAATTCCTTCTTCTTCTTTGCCCTCTTTTAAGGGTAAACCCTTATGGTGCTCTTCTTCTACCCCTACTGTTACTTGTGGGCAGGAGGTGTTGGATAAAGAAGATTATTTTTCTCGTTTTTCTCTTATTTGTAGATTTAATAGTTTATGGCCTTCCCTTCCAAATTTGCACAAATGGGTTTTGGACTCTTGGAGGCCTATTATTGAGGATAGGATTGAACTCTATCCTTTGACTAGGGTTTTTTTTTGTGGCTATTTTTCAATCTGAGGATAGGGCTCGGATTTTGGAAGGGGGTGTTTGGTTGTGGGGAAAGCACTCACTTTCTCTCTGGCCTTGGTTTCTTTCTTTCAACCCTCTTTCTGAATCTATTAGTGTTGTTCCTACTTGGGTCAAACTTCCTAAGCTGCCTCTTCAATTTTGGACTCCTTCTTGCTTTGAGTCTATTGGAAATGCTATTGGTAGGTTTATTATGGATGATTCGTCTTCTCTTATCTATGATCATCTACTTTCACTCGCATTCTTGTGGGAATTGATACCTCAAAAGATTTACCTGGGGAGGTCATTTTGATGGTGGGGGCTAGACCATGGTCTCAAATTCTTGATTATGAAGGTCTTCCTTTCCATTGTAGGAGATGCTTCTCTACAGGTCATTTGGTTGCTAACTGTCAGAAATCTCATCGGAGTTATGCTACTTGGTGAAAAAATGCTCTTTGTGAGCATCTTACACTGGGTGAATCTTTGGACGATGATTCTGGGGATGATTCTAGGGATGATGTCTTGGGCCCTAAAGTCGTGGCTTCTTCTACTGATGGTTCTCAGTTGCCTTCCACTATTGTTGTTGGGTCTTCTGCAATTGTTGGGGCTTCTGGTTTTGTTGGTGTTGTTGGTGCCATTAGTTCATCTGCAGCTATTAGTTCGTCTATAGTTGCTACTAATGCGATTGATTTTCCTACAGTTGATGCAATTGGTGAGGCTATTGTTGTTGTTGCTTTTGATTCTACTGATGATGCTATGATTGCTAGTTTATCTGCAACTCTTGTTGCTGTTGTTGGTTGTGGGAGTGACATTCCTAGTGCTCTTCCTTTTTTTTTTCCTTTGGTGGCTTGTCCTTCGTCTTTCCCTTGCTCTAATCCTTCAGAGGATGATCTTTCTTGGATGGTTGTACAAAGAAGGAAGATAGGTTCCTAAGCATAATATTTCCTCTCAGTCCCTTGTAAAGTTTGCTCGTGGTGGTTGGAAGGCTGCACGGGTGGTTTAGCTCTACTTCTCCCTCTGTTCTTTGTTGTTGTTTGGCTGCTAGTATTCTTTGTTTATCTTTTGAGCAGTTGTTTGTTTCTTTTGCAGTTTTTGGGTTCTTGGATGCCACTAACTGTCTAGTGTTGTATCTTTTGAGCAACATTTTGTGCCTAAAGTTGTAAAGGGTTTTGGGTCCCTTCAAAACCCGTTTTCCCCTTATAATCAAAACATAAATTCACATCATACATTTTATAAATATTTTAATTCCTCCCAACTTTCATAACTACATTTTCTATATTATAACTTAATATTTTTTAATTAAAAAAATTGCATGAAACTTGCTCAAAATTCATAACCACTTATTCTATATTATAACTTAATATTATTTAATTAAAAAAATTTGCATGGAACCTACTAAAAAAATAGAAAGGGAGTTCTTTATAGCCTATTGAGTTTAATCATTTCTGGATTAGCTTCAGTATATCCCTCGCTTTTGTACACTTTGACATGATTAACAGCCTTGAGAAATTAATAGGTAGCACGCATTATTATCTCCCCTAGATTTCCTTACGGAACTCGTGCCATGCTTCCACTGATTCTCATACCCCTTCTTTTGCCTCCATATCAATGGCCATGTTGGTAGCCTCATCAACCAAAATGTTTACCTTCGTGATATATATGTGAAATTTTAGAAGTTTTAATGTCTTCCAATTGCTCAATTATCTTCACTAGCCATTTGCTTGGGATCCAGTTCGGGGAGTGCTTCGTCTGAGTTGTGTTAATAATATTTTGTGAATCCCCTTCAAGGTGAATATTTTGACACTTTAGTTTGCACCCCATCTCTAGGCCTAATAAGGAAACCTAGTATTTTGCCTCATTGTTGGTGGCTCTGCCAAGCTTTTTGGTTGCAATCAAACATACCTTCACATTGTTATCCTGGATCACACACCCTACCCCTACATTATCGACATTGCTTTGTGAAGCACCATCAAAGTTTATTTTCATCCAGCCCTCCTCTGAGGGGTTCCAAGTGACAATGTTTTTTAGGTGGACAACAAGATTAGCTCGTAGAGCCCCATAAATGGAAGAATAATAGAATATTATTAATTATGATAATAAAAATTAAATTTTATTATATTAACTAAATAATTAATTAATATAAAACTATATTATATTTGAAGAAATGTTATAGTAAAAATATATAATAATACAATAATATAAAATTTAAATTTATAAAATAATTAATAATAATATAAAATGAATAAAGTATAATTAATAATAATATAAGATAATAATGTAGTTTTATAATATATTTACATAAATTCACATCGTACATTTTATAAATATTTTAACTTATTCTATATTATAACTTAATATTATTTAATTAAAAAATTACATGAAACCTCCTCAAAATTCATAACCTCTTATTTTATATTATAACTTAATATTATTTTATAGCCTATTCTCATGAAGAGAGAAAGTTTGTAAAGCTGCCAAAGTTGCACGTTGTATATTTGTTTAAAACAAAGCGTGCACAAGTTTGTCTTGTTTATATGTCCATTAGCTACTTTTGTCATGGGTGGCGTACAATAGGGGTCTTGTTCTTAATAGTTGAACTTACATGGTTGTCCGTAGAAATAGAAATGATGTTAAGAGTTGGGCCCTAAGGAATATGGGACAGTACCCCCATTGCCTAGGCTTTCATGACCCTTTGTTTCCTTAAAGGGTGTACAAACCTATGCCATCAAGTAACAAGGTTTTTGTTGTAGGTTTAATTTGAAATGAGTTCCATTTTGTTCCCCTATTAGTAGGTGAAGTATTAAAGTTGAAAATAATTTAAGTGACCATATTGTTTCCATTTTTATTTTATTTTAGAAAATTTTATGTTTTTTTATTGTATATTTATTTTTTAAAGATATATTATTTTAATATTTGATTGTTTTGTATTGTATATAAGTTGTTTATAGTTTCATATTTATTATTTTAAAATTATATATTTTTAGAATATTTAGAGTTATGAAATTGAATAAATGACTTCAACATTTGAAGGTTTACTATGACATCAAATAGTTTATGGATGAAAAATATCATCATCTTAGTTAAGATATTATAGTAATTTTAATAGAAGTATTTTAATGTGAAGTGAGAGAATCATTTTTAACATGTTAACACATGATCCAAATTTATTAAGATAGTATGTTCTTAATAATTACAAAACTGACTATTAATAATTAGTTTACATTTTTCTAAATAAAAATAAGAATAAAGAAGGAAGACAAAAAGATGTATGCTTGCACTAAAGAAATGAAAGTAATAGGAGAAATTAAATTAAGAGAACAAAGAGAAAGATAGTTCTAGAGCTGTCCAGTTTTTCTTTTCTACTTATAAAGGGTTTCATACTAATAATTTTATGGAAGCCCTTGCTATTTGGTATGCTTTGGAGAGAGCTTTTGCTCTGGGTTGGAGAAGGGTTCTTTGTGAATCTGATTCACAAGTGGTGGCTTCTATGTTGACTAAGAGGCGGTTGGATGGGGATAATTGGCAATTAGCCCTAGTTATTCGTTAGATTCTTAGTTTGAGCAGGTCTTTTGACTCAGTTTCTTTTTTCCATATTCCTCGAGTGTGGAATGGGGTGGCGGATTGCTTGGCTAAATGGGCATCTGATCGGATGGAAGGTTGGAATATTGTTGACAGGAGCTCTTTACCTTTGGATCTTTCTTGTATGTTAGATCAATTAATTGATAAGGATAAGGTTGGTTAGTGGTTGGCTTTGTTTTGGGTGGGCTGCCCTTTTGCTTTGTATTTCTTCTTTGTGATTAATAAAAAAATTTCTTTAAAAAAAAAAAATTGATAACTTCTAAAAAAAGACTAGAAACCAAAAGCTAATAACAATGTTATAAATATAATTAAAGTAGCAAATCATTTAATAGAATAATTAAAAATCAAAAGAAAAAACTAAGGTAATTACAAGAAATTAAGGAAAACAATAAAAAGAAAATGAGAAAGAGAAAAAAAAATTTATGAATATCACAAACAAAGAGAAATAAAATTTGATATTAGTTATTGCTAAAATATCACACAATGTAATATTAATATGAGATATAAGAAATTAATACTTTAACTAAAGGAAGCAATATATAAAAATTGAAGAGAAAAGAAAATAAAAATAGGTGAAGATTTACAATAAAATTATGGAAAATAAAAAATATAAAAAATCAATATAGGAAAAAAGTAATAGAAAAAAAAGGATATGATATAATAGGAATCAATAGTTTAACAAGATCATTATAATTAAGAAATAGAAATAAATACTTACTAGAAATGGATGTCAAATTATTGAAGATTAATAATTAGAAGAGTAAAAGGAAATAAAAAGAACAAAAAAGATGAACCTTTAAAAAGGGTTTAAATGATGATGTGTCAATTAGCTCTTTTAAATTTGGTTCTTTTAGGGCATGATTTTGTTTGCATACTATTGATGATGCAAGAGCATCCAATGGTATAAGGGCAATCTTGTATCATCCAAAAATTTATTTTTCCTTATTTTCTTTCATTGTTTTGAGTCCCATGATGACACATAAGAGGTGTAAGACAATTAAAAGTTCAAAAAGGCCAAAAAATATCCCCTGTTATTTTTAGTAAATCAACCTAAATGAGCATGTATGGACCTAAAATTTTACCCTAATGAGTGGAACTGAAAAATGAATCTAGTGGTGAAATAATCATCCCAATATCCTATACCATTTGGGAGATATTAAAATTTTCATCTCCAAAAATTCCTCTAATAAAATTTAAAACTCAAATTTGAAGTCTTTAGAAACCTTGTAAAAGCTCAAAAAGTTTTCCAACAATATATTATAATAATAAATCAGACACCAAAATCAAAAGATATGGCTTTGGGAAGTTGTGCCACCAAAATATGAATTTCAAATGAAATATCTTCTTAGGTGGAAAACGAACAGGTGGACTTTTGGTCACCAAAACAAAAGGGGGTTACATTTTCCAACATTCTAAAGTGGTTATTGGTCTCAAATAAATGGTTGAACGGAGGTCATGAGAGGCGACGATGCCATTAGTGCAGATTGTGGCTCCAAATTGTAGAGTTTTCTTATAGAGTTATTTTTCTTTGTAGTGAGACAAGCCCATGTGTTGTAGCATTATAATTTTTGAATATGTATTTTTCATTTGTTGAAAAAAAATTGAAGTGGGTTATTTTCCAAGTCCTACATTTTTTTTGTGCTAATATTTGTTGTTGTGTAACGTATGGGTGTTGGGTGGAGTAACCCTTCATCAATAGAGCTCTACCCTTTGTTCACCCTTTGAGATACTTTCTCTTATGTATATTTTTTCTTCATGATCTTCTTCTTGTTCAAGGCTATTCCTTTTCTTTGTTTGGTTAAGGTTGGCTATGTTTTGACATTATAATCCTCCTCTTCTATGTTACAATTTTTATCCGTTTGTGAGACATTTTACTATTTCCATGAATTTATTTTGCTCCTTAGGTTTGTAATGAATCAACACCATTGATCAGTTCCAAAGATCAATGAGACACACTTCCCCAAAGCATTCAATCTAACACATTTTCCTAGTTGTGATATTAGTTGGGATTTACTGAGTTGGTATTATTGGTGGGCCTAGTTTTCTTGTAGTTTTTACAAAACATGAGGGAATAAAGATAAAAAGATAACACTTGTAAGTTATGTGTTTTCTTGGTTCTCTCTAAAGAAATTATCAATAAGGATTGGGTTTTTCTCTTAAACTATTGGATAGGAATGATGCGTTGGAATAGTGAACCCCTCTCTATTTAAAAAGGATAAAAGGAATAAGAAAAGAATTGGGATGTCATAGAAAAAATATTTATTTTGAAAGATCAACATATGACACAATGTTTAAAAATTGACAATCTAATATCTTAAATTTATTACACCATTTGTCAAAGGATACACTTTCGCAATTTTTTAGAGCCCACCACATGCATGTTTTTATAAAAGCATAATGCTATAAAGTTGGACACAAGCCATCATGGTGCTCTCTATTGGTGTTGACAAATTGACACACATTTTATGTTGTTCCATTGGAGGGAAATATATCTAGTACAAAATAGATGAATTCTTTAGGACCATCCAATGTGTTCAAAAGCTACTACACCTTGTAATTTACAAAGAGTAGTTTTAAAGGAGAAAATACATGCGGAACTTTTTGTCATATTTCAAGGTTTGAATCTCTAAGCTAGATTTAATAGCTCAAATAATAAGCATGCAATTCCAAATTCTCAAAAATTGATAACATCAAAATTGTTGGAGATAATCTGATGCAGCTCACCTGGGTGTATGCGCAACCCACATCAACCAAAAACATTTCCAGTTTGTTTTCTTCAGTTTTGGTTTGGTCTCGATAGTCTCAACGACGATTTATCGACATATTTGTCATTGATTGTCTAAATCTCACACCTTTGATTTTCACTCTCAGCAGACGTTTTATGGGTTCGATTTCATTTATTCTTCATGATTTTAATTGAACTTGAGACGTATGGTTTCTGCTATTGTCAGCATGTAAAAAAAGAGAGGAATTAATTCAATTAAGCTGCGGAGAGACAAAGAAGTACTACAAAACAAAAAAGAATTGACAAGAAAAAGATAAATAAATATTAAAATGCAGTCAAAGAAAATATGAAAGGTCAATGCACAGGAAGAGGAAGCGTTGCCAGAAGATAAGCCGAGTCAAATTGAGCCACAACATAATTGGAAGAGGGAAAAATTAAGGAGGAAGGGAACAAGTCGCGCCTCATGGGAGGATATTAATTTTTGCCAAATGAGAGTAAAGGGAAAGGGAAATACAGAGGCTGCATAATAGCTAAGAGGATAGGTGGAACAAAGGGGCTGCACAGGAGCGATAGGGCAGCCAGAAGAAAAGAACAGGGGTGGATTAAAAATGCAGGCCCAAAATGTAAGGCTGTGTGGAATGTAACAGGGCGCACTAGTCAGAGATGAGGTGGCACAAAGATTAGGGGGAATAAATCGATGCTGAGGAGGAGAAATTAATACCAGCGCTGAGTATAGTGGTAGATGGCGCAGTGGAAGTTAGGCTGTAAAATATGAAAAAATTAAGGAAAGGGGTCCATGGTGGGTAGGGGTCCAATGGTGGGTATAGAAGTAGCCCTGAGTGGGCTCCATAGTGGGTACGCTTAATATCCAATTGCAAAACACTTAATAGCCAATAGAAAAACACTTTTATCCATAAAGTGCACAAATTGACAAATCATGTGATGCCACATCAGTGCACCAATAATACATGACTTAGTGACCCACTATTGGTCTCACCTTTTTTGGGAGCTGTTTTGGATACCTTGACAAAAAACATGCTAATATGGCATCATATTTGATGACGTGGCCTTGAAACCAATTTTTATAAGTAGGGGACTTGCCAAATAAGTTGTATAAATTTGGGAGTGATTTGAAATTTTCACATAAGACTTTGAGAATCACAAAGTTAAGGTGGCCCACTATAGGCCCCTTTCCCTTAGAATACATAGTGATGTATGAGTAAGCCCATGAAGAGCAGAGAACCAGAGATATCTTTGCAAGTTGAAATTAGAATCAAAGCAGATTCGTTCCTAAGGAATTGTGCATGGGATAGGCGTTTGTTTCCACTTGAAGCATTTGAATTGCATACAAATGCAAATTATAGACATCTGGAAAGGTTGCACACATGTTTATGGCAGATTTATGCTTAGAGAAGGGATTAGGATAGAAGAATGACAAATACCGATGATATGGTATGTGTATGTTGATGAATTCAATTTTGTGAATAATGTTGAGTTAATTCTGAAATTTTATGATGTCAGTACCTAATGTGCCTTAGAGAAATAATGGATGAATTGGAAATTGTTTTCTTTAAATTGATGTTATCTTAGTTGACAAACGAAGTTGTCAAATTAAGACAAGTCAGTTGTGAAATTGGATAATTGAGCGAGAATGTGGTTGTGATTTTGTGGTGAGAATTTTTCACTGTCTTGCTTTTTTGTGTCATAATCATATAAATATTTGATGTATGTTGGTTAGTTAGAGGGGAGAATTTTAGTAAAATAATATATTCATTTTAGTATTCAAGCCTTCAAGGAAAAATACTATCAGTTATTGTTCTTTGGTGATTGACAGATTGTGCCCTTGGACTTTCATACTTATTCTAATGTGAATCAATGTGAAGGAATGAAACATTACTTGATGTGTCTATTAAGAGTTTTCTTTCTAAGTTATTAATATATTATCTCAACCTTGATTCTTTTATGTTCAAGGTTTAGTTATCTACACATATAATAGTGATTGTGTGCTAATGTGCCATTCACTATACCTATATTGTTCATAATAGAAGGTGTAGACATCCAAATTTGGACACTTAATTTATCCAAATTTATCACTTT
Organism: Sequoia sempervirens; assembly: GCA_007258455.2. NCBI lineage: Eukaryota > Viridiplantae > Streptophyta > Pinopsida > Cupressales > Cupressaceae > Sequoia > Sequoia sempervirens. The sequence goes on from VDFB02185794.1 coordinate 80,008, forward strand.
TCATCTAAGCATCCTCTTATCCGAGTTAATTAAGTAATATTACTATTATTTAATTAATATCCTTAATTCTGTCAAATCCCTAAGGTATTTAATTAATAATTAAATACCTTACCTTAATCCTCTTTCATCAAATAAATTAAATAAATATTACATTTATTTAATTCCTCACATGTCATTTTCATCTAATCTTAATCCATCTCCTCTCTTCATTAAGAATGTGCACATGCCTAATCCTTGATTAGGATGTGTCACATCCTCCAACTTTTGCAAGTTGGCTTCTAATCCTCATTAACCCTTAATTATCCTCTAATTACTAATTAGTTAAACCTAATTAGTACCTTAGTCAACTCTCCCCATCCCCCAAGGAATTTTTAATTCCTTTTTATTCACCCTAGGCTCCTCTCTTGCCCATATGAATTTTTAATTCACATTTTATTCCTTCTAGAATCCCCTTTTCCCATGCATTTTTAGAATCTTTGACTTGTCACATCAAGTCACATGTGACAAACTCCCACCTTTTTGGAGACTCTCTCTTATCCACTAGATTCTCTCAAGCATGTGAATTTTCAATTCACATTTATTCCTCCATGGAATCTTCTCATCTCTCAATGTACTTGGAAGGTACTTGTCCTTCCTCCACATCATATACCTCCCTTCCACATCATCTTACCTTTATCCACTTCACATTCCACATGTCAAAATGTGAGGGGTTGTGAGTCCTCATCTCACCTTAGCCCTTCATCTTGACTTTGTTGGATAAATTCCAACCATTGAATTCTTTAGAGAATTCAAGTTTCTCTATAAATACCCCATCCTCTAAGGTATTTAAAAGACTTAGCCATTTTGCAACTAAATGCTACCATTTTGTGCACTCATCTAGCCATCAACTTTCATCCATTTGCATCTACATTCAAGCATATACTTAAGACTTGCATTTAGCCATATCAAGAGCCATCAAAGAGCATACAAATCAATCCAAATCAAGGCCAACCAAGGAATTTCAGCTGCAAGAAGGAAGGTATAACCATTTATCTTCATTTAACACTTTCCTCTTTGCATTTACAAATTCCTTAGGCTAATATTGAGGTGTTTCCTTATGTTTTTCCATTGCATTTTAATTGCTTAGAAAGGGTTAGACATTTTGATATCACATTTCTAGCACACCTGGTGGGACCCACAAGCGGGTTCTTATATTTCACGTTTGTTGTTAAGTTTTTTGCAGGAATACGTCGCAGAAGGGCGCCCCTGATTTTTCGTAGTGGGGCGATTATGCCCCTGATTTTCCATAGTGGGGCGATTACGCCCCTAATTTTCTGCAATGGGGCGACTACGCCCCTAATTTTCCACAGTGGGGCGACTACGCCCCTGATTTTCTGCAGTGGGGCGATTACGCCCCTGATTTTCTGCAGTGGGGTGATTACGCCCCTGATTTTCCGCAGTGGGGCGACTACGCCCCTAATTTTCTGTAGAAGGGTGACTACGCCCCCTCCTTGACCAAAATTTTTGGCTAACACTTAAGGGCGGCTACGCCCCCTCCTTGACCAAATTTTTTGGCTAACACTTTTCTTGCAGAAAGGTGACTACGCCCCCTAGGCTGAAATTTTTGTGCTGACACTTTTCCACAGTGGGGCGATTATGCCCCTGATTCTCCGTAGTGGGGCGATTACGCCCTTGATTTTACGTAGTGAGGCGATTGCACCCCTGATTTTCTGTAGAAGGGCGACTACGCCCCCTCCTTGATCGAATTTTTTGGCTAACACTTTTCTTGCAGAAAGGCGATTACGCCCCCTGGGCTGAAATTTTTATGCTAACACTTTTCTGCAGTGGGGTGATTATGCCCCTGATTTTCCATAGTGGGGCGACTATGCCCCTGATTTTTTGCAGTGGGGCGACTGCGCCCCTGATTTTTTGCAGTTGGGTGATTACGCCCCTGATTTTCCACAGTGGGGTGACTACGCCCCTGATTTTCTGCAGTGGGGCGACTGTGCCCCTGATTTTCCACAGTGGGGTGACTACGCCCCTGATTTTTCATAGTGGGGCGATTATGCCCTTGATTTTCTGCAGTGAGGCGACTGCGCCTCTGATTTACTGCAGAGGGGCAACTGCACCCCCTTGTCACTGCGAAGCAACACATTTTGAAAAGTAAAACTGTCATTTTGGCTTCAATTTTTTTGCTATTTTCAAGTATTAACCCCCTAACACTGTTCTTGCAAGGATATTGGTATTTTTTGCTAACTCTTTGCAGCATACTTTTGTGAAGATGACAAAGAAAGCGGAATAAAGCATCTAACATTTACTTGCAGGGCTATCCGTTCACTCAAACTTTTTAAAATATCCTTTTTGTTTGCCTTAATCTAAGAGCATAGTTTAATTAGGGGGAGTAATATTCATTGCTTGTTGTGTCTATCTTTTCTGTTACCCAAAGGGAGCATTAGCTTGTTTTTTCTTTCCCCTTGCACTTCGTGTGAGCCTGGGGAGTAGTTGGAAACAATTAGTGCTTTCTTTCTAGTGGGACTTGCTTGGGGATTTCATCACCCCAAGGGACGATTCCAACCACGCATACTGGCGGGGTATATAAAGGGGGGAGAGCAAAAGTTGTACCCCAATCCAGTCACGTCGTAATTGGCAGAGCGTCGAAGCTAGGGTGATACCTAGATAGACGTGAAGAGTTGGTCCGAGCCCTTCAGTATCTCGTTGGGGTTCTCGACTCACGCTTGTGACGGGCCGGTGTTCACGGTTGTGCCTCACGTACTGAGAGTATATCAAGGACTCCCTAGACACCTTATGCATCCTAGATTAAGACATCTTTGGCCATACCCTTAACACTTATTGTAGGATTGTGTTTGCTTGAGAGTGTTTTCTTGTGAGAAACCAGTGAAATTTTTGACAAATTGGCCTTATCATTGTCATTTTAAAGTCCTTGCCATAGTCATTTTTATCAAACCAAGTCCTGGATTTTTTGCAGTGAGGTGATTACACCCCTGATTTTTCGTAGTGGGGCGATTATGCCTCTGATTTTCCGCAGTGGGGCGATTACGCCCCTAATTTTCCACAGTGAGGCAATTACGCCCCTGATTTTCCACGGAAGGGCAACTGCGCCCCTAATTTTTTGCAGTGGGGTGATTACGCCCCTGATTTACTGCAGAGGGGCGAATTTTCCCTCCTTAACACACGAAATCAGCCCGTTTGGACCCGTTTAGCCTCTGAACCATCATTTAATCATTCCCAACCTTTTTCTCATCATCCCAAGCCTCTGTTTTGTCATTTTAAACCTCCAAAAACCTCCATTTGATCATTCCAAAGCTCCATTTTATCCATTCCAAGCATCCATCTCCTCATTCTGAGAGTCATTCATCTATTCTAAGCACCCGTTTGCCCATCATCAACACTTTTTCTGAAAATCATCATTTCATCACCAAAATAACATAAGTGCCACTTAGAACATCATTAGAGTCCATATCCAGCATCAAATCATCCATCCCAATCACCTAGGCTTCATTTTGATAATTTTAATTTTTGTGCCGAAACTTCTGAAGGCCATAACTTTTGACTTGGGTGTCTGTTTGAGCTGAAATTTTACGGGTGGTTGCGTTATGAGATGGCATGTGGATCTTCATCAAACTAGAAGTCCCTCAGAACCTGTTTTTCCACATTTTTGAGGCCTCAAACTTTCATCTTGACCCTCAAAATCGCAATTTAGTGTTTTTTTCTAACATTTTGAAAAATCATTTTTGTCAATAACTTGAAATGCATGTCTCAAATTTGGAATATTAGTTGGCAATTCATCCTATCTTTGTTTTGGGTATTTTTTGGGAAAAAATTGAACTCTCAAAAGTACGTTTGTGAGGTTTCCTAAAATGGAAAAATTTGACAATTTTTAAAAATTGCCAAATCTAGAAAAATCTGATTGTCAACACTATACGTTCTTTAAACCCCAAAATTTGGTGTAGAATCAATCCCATCATATCCTCCAATCATTCTAAGCTTCAACCCAATCCTAATCTAAGCTTCAATCCAATCCTAATCTGAGCTTAACCAAAACCCTAATTTGAGCTTTAGTCATTTCAACCTTTCATTCATCCATTTTGAATAGTTGTTCTCCCTTTTCAATCATTCGTTTACTTGTTTCGTGTAAACACTCATATATTTTGAACCTTCATCTATCGTCTCAAACTTTGGTTTAGCAATTCCGATCATCTGTTTAATCGTTCTGAGTAAACATTCATCCATTTCACACATCCTTTCATCATTTTGAATGCTTGTTCTATCATTCCAATCATCCGTTTACTCGTTCTGAGTAAACATTCATCCGTTTCACACCTCCTTTCATCATTCTGAACTCTTGTTCTATCATTCCGATTATCCGTTTACTCGTTCCGAGTAAACATTCATCCATTTCACACCTCCTTTCGTCATTCTGAACTCTCGTTCTGAGTAAATGTTCATCCATTTCAAACCTCCTTTCATCATTTCAAACTCTCATTCAACAATCCTGATCAATCATTTACTCGTTCCGAGTAATCTTTCATCTCTTCCAAACCTTCATCTTCTCATTCTAAGAATCATTCGTCTGTTGTGAGTAGTCATTTACTCATTCCAAGTAGTCGTTCATCCATCCCGATCAATCATTTGCTCATTTTCAGTATTTCTTCATCCATTTCTCCAATCAAATTATCATTTTCCCCATCCAAATCCTTTGAACTTTGTTTCAGGTTATTATCCAAATTGACCTAAGTGTCTGATCTGATCGTCATCATCAACATCCGCTTAGGATTGTCATCCATCCTAAGATAATCATTATCATCGGCCCAATCAATCCATTTTAAATCTCAAAGTGAATTCGGTGCCGTAATCATCCATTTATCCTTTTATCTGATCAATCAGTATCTGAAGTCATCTAAGATAATCTCTGAACAGGATTTGCAGCCTCTTTCGTCATCTTATCCTATCCATCAGTCGATCTTATCAATTATTGATCGATCCAATCCAATCACATCACCTTCGACCTAGTCAATCTACTTCCATCTCGAAGCAAATTCGGTGTCGATCGTCAGAATCAATCCCATCACATCATCCAATCATCCTAATCTGAGCTTTAATCCAATCCAAATATGAGCTTAACCTAAATCTTAACCTAAATCCCAATTTGAGCTTTAGTCCATTTCCATCCCAAATCATTGACCCATCCTCTTTATCCTTTCACCATCATGAATCCTTATCCTCCACCAATAGTGGTCAAGGGAAACCCTAATTACATTGACAACGATAACAAAAGTCTTGTCGATCAAGAGGAATATGACATAGATTCCCTTGACACTATCATTGCTAGTAAGCTTTCTCCACCCACTTTCCAAAATCCAATCACCCCTTCGAGGTATCCGGTTATGTCTTCATCCATGCCTAATCATGTTGCTTATGCTACCTTTGACAAGGGATATCCATCATACCCTTCATCTACATCATCCTCTTATCCAACACTCGCATCCTCTTATCCTAGTCTACCATCTCAATACCCCTATCCTAATCCCCCATCCACATCCTCCTATCTAAATCCTTCATCCGCATATACCCACTACCCTAATCTTCCATGCCAATCTGCTCATTCTAATCCTACATTCGTACCTTTGTATCCTAATCCAACATCCACATCAACTTATCCTAATCTGGCATCCGCATATACCCACTACCCTAATCTTCCATGCCAATCTGCTCACTCTAATCCTACATTCGTACCTTCGTATCCTAATCCAACATCCACATCAACTTATCCTAATCCGACATCCGCAGTTCGATATCTTCATCCACCACCTACATCCTCATGTCCTAATTCACCATTTCTTAACCCTTTATCTAATCTTAATCCCTGATCTATTCCAAGTCTTACATCCGATCCCGTTCCCCCATCTAATCCTAGTCCACCAATCCATAATCCTTCATCCACTCCTACCACGCCATCTCAGCCTAGAGCATTCAAGTTCTTCACTCCAAAATTTCTCCAAGGACTTATAACAAAGAAGACATCTCCCACTCCACACCTTGAAGTTATGGAATCATGCCATCCCAACCCATCATCCACGGTCATTAGAGACAAGACCCTTCTCCACCCAAATCCAATCCACTAAAATCCATTCTAATGACTGCATCGAATCCTCCATCCTTCCATCTTCCCCACTTGAAGAGTCCCACCAAGACTCCATTATCATGCCTCCCACACATGATGAGTCATGCCAAGAGCCTAATCCAAAGCATGCCAACATATCCCCTTCTTCAGATCAAGATCCTACCATCCCATCTAGTCCACCTCAAGATCATAGTCCCGCATCCAATCCATCCCATGATCCCCTTGTCATTCAAGCTTCCATCACTCCATATCCATCTCCATCGCATGATCCCACTACTACAAATCTAGATCCCATCATATCCCTTAATCTCTCTCCTAATACCACCCACCCAAACGCTGCTATCCCATCATCTCCCTCTCATGATCCCCCATCATCGCCTAAAACTGCTATCCCCACACCGCTTGCATATCTCCTTGGTACTCTCACATTCCTCCATGGTGGCCTCCTTACAGAAGAAAAGCATAATGTATTTACCACCCACCATCCTCCACCTAATGATGGACTCGCATCATGTTTTCAAAATAATACAAATCCTATCATGGATCGCATGCTCAAGAAAATGAACTATCAAGGAAAAGGTCTAGGCCTTCATGAGCAAGGTATTTTGGAGCCCATCCAAGTCAAAGAACAAATCTGTATGCAAGGTCTTGGACCTATTTCCCAAGACTCACAATCTAAAGATGTTGGTACAACCTCTAGACGTCCTCAACGAGCCTCTTCCAAAATAAATAGTCTCTTTCCATCGCTCCACCAAATCATATGCTGCCATCCCTCCTCTATCGTATTGCCTCAAAATAACCGTCCATATTCCTCCTTCATCTGCTCCATCCATTTTGGGTCCTTACATCCCTCCATCCACCATCTCCCATCCTTCATCTCCTCCATCCATCTTGGGTTCTTATGTTCCTCCACCCACTAAGTCCATTTTGGGCCCTTATATCCCAAAATCACCCCCTCCATCTCGTCATATTCATCCTTTCATCCATCCAACACCTATCCATGTCACCCATCATACACATCCCTCTTGCATATCCCATAATCAGGATCAACAAAGGCACATACCTACACATTTTCCATCTCCACATAATCTCCATACTCCTACCTCCATCACTCCACATCATCCATCTCCTCACACCCATCCCATTACTACTAAAAGCACTTTGGATGTTAAAGAAAAAATGCATAAATCCAAACATCCACATAAATCTAAAGCTCCCCATGTCCTCTCTAAAATACATGGTGAAGAGAAGAAAAATCTAAATCCAAATCAAATCCATAGGCCACAAAAGCCCACTAAAGAAAATATCAAAACCATGTGGGTCCCAAAGAAAAAAGATGCAATGCCTTCAAATGAAAAATATGTAACAACATCCAAAGTTGCTAATCCAAAAGCTAATAATTTTCATCCACCCTCTCCTAAATCAGTTTTGGGTCCCTATGTCCCAACATTCACTATTCCATCTCCTCCATTCTCCCCACATTATCCATCCATTAATCCTCTTATCTTTTTACATCCACCCCCACATGTGCCAATGTCGGTCCTGAACACACCACCCCATCACACATCCACTCCATCATTCTATCCATACCATTTTCAACATCCTACCCATTACTCCACATATCTCCCCCATCAAATCCCTCTCATTCATCCTCTTGAATAATCCATTTATAAGGTTGTACCAACATCCAACTGTCGGTTCGAACATGGGCTCTTAACACCTTGTATGAAACTTGATGCTTAAGTCCTTCATCCACCTCCTTATCATATGTCTTCTAAATATGTTTATCCCCTTCCTTATCCTTATCCATCTCCTTTTGCATGATATCCAAAAATTCAAAAATCCAAAAAAGTCAAAAAATCCACAAAAATCCAAAAAAAGTCAAAAAATCCCAAAAAAGTCAAAAAAGTCAAAAAAATAAATAGTAAAGAGAAATAATTCATCCAATGGTGAAAACTTGGCAAACAAGCACCTTGGATAAGTACCATGATGAAAACCTGGCAAACAGGCGTCATGCGTAAATCCCCATCTACACTTGTGGGCAACTTCCTGATATGCATTCCCTCCATCGGCTATGCTTCCAGCTATGCACCCGTCTTCTTGTTATCCGTTCTCTTCATAAATCCCCTCCATCCCACCTCTCTTCCACATCCTACCATCATATCCCATTTATCTCCCATCCCTCCATCCTTCTTGTGATCTTGATAAAAATAGGGGCACCTATCTATACATGCTTTGGCCACCTCTTGGTATACATTCCCTTCATCCATGCTCTGTTGTATTCCTTAGCCACTTATCCTGTCCTCATCTAGTTATCTCCTTTATCTTCCCATCCACTCATCTTCCATCCCTCATGCCTCCTCATATATTACATATCTAGAGTGGGGGAATTTTCTTCCTTTGTGACATAGTCCTTGGAGACATCATCTATCATAACATCCCTTCATCTCCCTATCCATCTATCACAGCATCCCTTCCATCTCCCCATCCTTATCTTCCTATCTATCTATCCTAGCATCCCTTTCATCTCCCAATCCTTATATTCCTATCCATCCAAAAAATCCCTCCTATCCCCCATCCCTATATCTCTCTCCATTCTTCCATCTTTATCCTCATCCCATCTCATCCCATCTCACAATCCCTTGTCATTGGTATCTAGCTATAGGCCTCCCTCCATGCAACCCAATGCCATTTATCTAATCATCATCCCTCTTGCTTCTCTTGCACATCTTTCCAATCCCCTGTCATTTTTCATCTCTCTATCATATCATCCTCCCACTTCATCTTTTGATGATTTGGATAACTATCCCATCCCTGAGCTCTGTGTACTCCCCATCCTTCGATCCAATCCAACAGGTCTATCCTATCTTGTCGTATCAACCCATCTTTTTATCCACTTATCCTATCATCTTATCATCTTATCATCCTTTATCCATCCTTTATCCATCCTTTGTCATTGGTCGTTGGTCGAACTACGTTGCCCCTGCGTTTTCACATAGGCAAGGTTGATCACTTGATCTGCCCCCGAGGCTCCTCTATCATCTATCATCGGTCGTTGTGCTTTGTTCGTCCACTCCTTTATCATCTCTCATCGATCATTCTGTTATTTCCATTCACTCCTTCATCATCTATCATCACTCATCTATCTATCATACCATCCTCCCAATTCATCTTTTGATGATTTGGATAACTATCCCATCCTTGAGCTTCGTGTAGTCACCAACATCCTATCCAATCCAATAGGTCTATCCTATCTTGTCGTATCGGTCCCATCTTTTTATCCACTTATCCTATCATCTTATCATCTTATCATCCTTTATCCATCCTTTTTCATTGGTCGTTGGTCGAACTATGTTGCCCCTGTACTTTCACGTAGGCAAGGTCGGTCACTTGATCCACCCCCGGGGCTCCTCTATCGTCTAGCGTCAGTCTTTCTGCTCTATCCATCCACTCCTTTATCATATATCATCAATCTTTGATTTTGTCTCTCCAGTCTTTATCATCCATTGAAGTCTTCATCTTGGTCAGTCATCAGTCATCAATAATCAGTCGTTTCCTTTTACCAAACTACGCAAGCTCTGAAACATCCTTTTACGATTTTGGATTAGGTGGAACTATGTAGGCTAATCTTGAGGTGTTTCCTTATGTCAAACTACGTTGCCCCTGTGCTTTCATGTAGGCAAGGTCGATCATTTGATCCGCCCCTAGGGATCCTTTATCATCTATCATCGGTCTTTCTTCTTTTTCCATCCTATCATCCATCGAAGTCTCCATCATGGTCTTTCATCCACCTCTTGTCGAACTACATTGCCCCTACGCTTTCATGTAGGCAAGGTTGATCACTTGATCAGCCCCCGGGGCTCCTCTATCGTCTATCGTCTATCGTTCCATCATCGATCTTCATTGTCCACTTTGCTCCTCTATCGTCTATCATCTATCGTCTCTCATCAATCGCCATTGTCCACTTTGCTCCTTTTGTCCATCCTATCTTTACCATCCATCAAGGTCTCCATCTTGGTCAGTCGTTAGCCTTTTATTGAACTACGAGGGCTCTGCGCTTTTACGTAGGCAAGGCTAATATTTGATTGGCCCCCGAGCCCCTAGGTCTTTAGGGTGTGTTAGTCTCATGTCTTGTCTTCCTTGCGTCATGTCATCAAGCTATGCCCTTATCTAGCCAGTTCTTCACAAATGAGATCCACTTGTATCATGAGATCCAATCGATTTTGAACATCCTGCGTCATATCGATCTTTTAGCTTAGTATCCATCATCGGTCTCAACAGGATGCATCCTTCCTAATAGACCTCATCAATCCCATCTATCCCCTTGATCCTATGGCAAAGGACATTTGAAATTGATTGCGATCTTTTGATGCTTTTAGATTTTGTTTATCATTTAAGCTCCCTATCATCACTTGTCATGGTCACCTTGATCCATCATATCATGGTGTGCTTTGACTAGTCAACATAGGGGCATATCTTGATCTTGTTATGTCTATTTTTTGTCTTCTTGGTTGTCCCACGTAGTACCTACCAAGATCCCTGAGGTCTTGTGTTATGCTGGGGCATCCTTTTGTGCTTGTGGTTATCTCAATTCCTGGCCCGACCAAGGTCTTTGTGACTTTGGGGTGTTGGGATAGTCTTCTTGTCTATTGTGTTTATTTCATGCATTAGACACTATTACGCCTTGGTTCCACATACCCTGGCACTTGGTGTCTTATGCTATAGAAAAAATCAGTGCTCCGAAGATGGAAAATTGCATTAGGATTGCATTTCATTTTGCATTCTATCGTCTTGCATTTATCCCCCCATCCATTCATCCTTCATCCTTATCTCACATCTCTATCCAATCCCCATCCATTCCATTTAGCCCGAATCATCTAATCATATCCTTGGTCTTGTTCTTAGTCTTGTTACAAGCCTGGATCCAATCATCCTGATCATCATCCTATTTTATTCTTCCATATCCCTTCAGTGTTGTTTGGGATGTATCCTTCCCTTGTCAACAACACATTCATCATCATCGGGAGGTACTCTTCCCTATCCTTTAGTGGTGTTTTGGGATGTATCCTTCCCTCAGCAATACCACTCATTGGGATGTATCCTTCCCTATCCTCATTGACAACATTCCATCCATCCTCAACCCCTTTTGGCTTGTACCTTGACTGGGGCAACATCATCTTCGTCTTTGCATCCATTTTTGTTTCCCAACCTCCTGTCGCCTTTTCATCCTTTCATATCCATCCCTTTTCATCCTCTTCCTCATCTCCCATTTCATCATCTCATCCATTTCAAGAGCACATCCATGTTCTCTTGAACCTGCATGCCCTCTCGAGGGGGCATCCTTATCCCTAATCTTCATCTTCACCTCCATCATATTTCTTCCTAGTCATCCGTTTGATGACTAGGGCATCCTTCTCAATCTAACCATCTCTTTCTGGGTTCTATTTATTAATATTCTTTGAAATGATGCTACTTCGTAACACCATCTCAAAGAGGGGAAAAATGTAAACATCCAAATTTGGACACTTAATTTATCCAAATTTATCACTTTTCATCTAAGCATCCTCTTATCCGAGTTAATTAAGTAATATTACTATTATTTAATTAATATCCTTAATTCTGTCAAATCCCTAAGGTATTTAATTAATAATTAAATACCTTACCTTAACCTCTTTTCATCAAATAAATTAAATAAATATTACATTTATTTAATTCCTCACATGTCATTTTCATCTAATCCATCTCCTAATCTTCTTCATTAGAATGTGCACATGCCTAATCCTTGATTAGGATGTGTCACATCCTCCAAACTTTTTGCAAGCTTGGCTTCTAATCCTCATTAACCCCTAATTATCCTCTAATTACTAATTAGTTAAACCTAATTAATACCTTGGTCAACTCTCCCCATCCCCCAAGGAATTTTTAATTCTTTTTATTCACCCTAGGCTCCTCTCTTCCCCATGTGAATTTTTAATTCACTTTTATTCCTCCTAGAATCCCCTTTTCCCATGCATCTTCTAGAATCTTTGACTTGTCACATCAAGTCACATGTGACAAACTCCCACCTTTTTGGAGACTCTCTCTTATCCACTAGATTCTCCCAAGCATGTGAATTTTTAATTCACATTTATTCCTCCAAGGAATCTTCTCATCTCCCAATGTACTTGGAAGGTACTTGTCCTTCCTCCACATCATGTACCTCCCTTCCACATCATCCTACCTTTATCCACTTCACATTCCACATGTCAAAATGTGAGGGGTTGTGAGTCCTCATCTCACCTTAGCCCTTCATCTTGACTTTGTTGGATAAATCCTAACCATTGAATTCTCTAGAGAATTCAAGTTTCTCTATAAATACCCCATCCTCTAAGGCATTTAAAAGACTTAGCCATTTTGCAACTAATTGCTGCCATTTTGTGCACTCATCCAGCCATCAACTTTCATTCCTTTGCATCTTCATTCAAGCATATAGTCAAGACTTTCATTTAGCCATATCAAGAGCCAACAAGGAGCATACAAATCAATCCAAATCAAGGCTAACCAAGGAGTTTCAGCTGCAAGAAGGAAGGTATAACCATTTATCTTCATTTAACACTTTCCTCTTTGCATTTACAAATTCCTTAGGATAATCTTGAGGTGTTTCCTTATATTTTTCCATTGCATTTTAATTGCTCAGAAAGGGTTAGACATTTTGATATCACAGAAGGAATTTTGTTTTAGTATTTAAATAACAAAAATTACTTCCACATTCAACATCTTACCTAATATAATAGATTTTTAATTCTTGTCTTTTCTCATCCCTTTTATCCTAAATGATTTCAATTAAATTCTTTGAATATAAAATAAAGAATTGGCTTCATAATCTGTGAGGTTATTTTGGTATAAAAGAGTACAAAAGTATGCTTTTGAACTATCAAAACATACAAAATGAAAATTAATATTTTTAAGACTATTTCCAACTATCCTAACACTAATTTACAATCACTAGAGATGTGATTGATAATTGAATAGAAGTTAGAAAAACTATGTTTAAATTGGGCAATTAGGATATGCAATTAAACAATGTAGGAGTTTGACAAAGTATGAAAACTAAAGACTGTTGCAAAATTGGGTGTAGATGCACCTGTGAAGTGATGTGGTTCAATATAGGAATATTTTTAGAATCACATCTTGATACTTCCTATTAAATTTGTTAACTTGTTGGGATTAAAAGGTCATAGTTTCTCAAGACCAAATCACTACCATGATAATATTAACATGCCCTAATAGACGCGACAACAATATTGTCCACAGGTTTGGTCTTGTACAAGAAGTAAGTGGGGCCTTGGAACTTGTTAAGATGACTCTTTTAGAGGTTCCAAGATCCTAGAAATGTACACTTGTTAGGGAGTAGAAAATCCAGGTAGTTTCATGCAAAATTAAGAGGTCCTAATACACATGATTGGAATGAACAAAGTAACTCAAAAGATAGAAGGATTATCCTATTAAATGGAATGATGAGCTCCTAAAACTAATAGGCTTGATTGATAATATAATAGAAGAGCATCATAAGAGATCTTAGCTCCAAATCTATAAGAAAAGTGTAAAAATGAATAGCCAACCTTTTATCCCTTAGATGATTGAAAAAGACACATAAAATGTAAAGAGCAGAGGAAATTCATTTGATACAATTATGATTTATAAAAATAGGTGAGCTTTTTATATATATATGGACTTACAGTAGCAAATTGGGCCTAAAATAATCTTTTTAGTGCTTGAAATCAATAAGTGGTAACCTACTAAGCAATCTTGACCTTTGTTAGACTATCACCTGTTGGTGTAAATAGGTGTTTTACCTAACTAGTTCACTAGTAGGTCTTATTCACATGTCAAGTTTACTTAGGTTGTAGGGAATCTTTCTATAAGGTTGTTAGTTGTCATTAGATCTTATCTTATCTTTTGAAATTTAATGATTGTGTCCTAAGTCATTTAATATTAGTTGTCTCCTTATATAGGATTAAGACACTTGTCATGATCCTATCTAATCTTATGTCTTACCTTGGCTATATAACCAAGGGGTCTCATGTGTAAATCAACAATCATACAATCATAATCTATCATTTGCATCCATTGATATAATAGCATTATTCTCTTATAGTTAATATCTCTTGTGCTTTCATGAAGTTCCTAGATCTTGAGTGGCTATAATCTTCAGCCAAATCTTGCATGGTGCAAAGTATTATATATAAAATATTACAAGGTATGAGAGCTTGTGGGATTGCTTCTTGTTAGTCTTGATTGAGATATCTAGCTTATAGATTTTGGTGGATGTTGAAAATTTGAGTATGCTCTTCTCTTTCATTGAATGATGACTTGGAGAATAGAAATTAAACTTTTTTGAAATATCAAATTTGTGGGTTTCTTCTTTGTCGCTTTGTACTATAGATTAAAGCTCAAACTTGTTATGGGGTAACCCCATATCTCATATAGTTTCTATGGTTGTGCTAAGGATTTGATTTCTTCCCATGTAGGTCCAAGGTTTGACTCACTCTGACTGGCTAAACCCGGTGGCAACCTTGTGTGAGCTAAGTCTATCACCTCTAGGGGACTTGTATCGCCACAACTCGCCCTTCCATATGCCAACTAGGCATAAAAGTAAGCATGAGGCAAGGTGTAATTGGAATTTTTGTGTTGGGTTGCAATTGTACTAAGTACAATGGGGATACCCCTAGATTATCAAAAAAAATTGAGCTTGTTGGTGCAAATTTAAGCTCACCGTTGAGTTCAAAGGGTTTGAGAAAGTTAAATTTTCCTTTTGTTTCATCTAAATCAGACATCGAAGGCCAGATCTATGACAATTTGAAGTTGAAAAGCAATTTATAGATCCTTAAGGTAGCTAAAATTTTGGAGCACCTTGGGTCAAAATAGACCCTGCCATTATGTCCAAGAGGCCCAAAAACCCCAAGATTGATTGTAAATCATCAAAAATTGAGCACTTTCCCTCAAACCTCAAAGAAAAATTTTGCTCAATTCAATCGTATGGTTGAATGTGTGGCAACACAAGTCATACCAAATCACTTGTGTAGAGGTGAAAAAAATATTAACAAAATTTTATGTATTTTTTTATTTCAAAAAAAATAAAAAAATCTATGTATAAGTTTTGCAAGTTGTACCCTACTTGTGCAAGGTACTAGGTACCCGTGACAAGGTACACCTCGCCAATTGGACGCTAGCTGGCGCAACCATAGGCTATTGACACAAAGAGTTGACTAATTTGCTTACTTACTGACCTAGACTTGAGACTTTGACGTTTGAATTTTCACTTTTGAACTGCTAGACTTGTTTCTAACTGTTTCACCAAAGGTTGAGGATGACAATTATTTTATTGAGTGATTTTTATTGCGGGTGAAAGTGAGATGGAGATGGATGGATTTTTTCAAATATTTGGATGTTTTTAAAATGTTTTGAGGATATTTTTGGTATTTTCGAGATTTTACAAATGTTTTTGATTTTTTGAATTTTTCAAATGTTTTGGGGTTTTCTGATATTTTGACCAAGAGACTAACCTAAAGACCTATCCTAGGGGCCTCGGGGGTTGATCAACAGATTAGCCTTGCCTACATTATACACACAGAGACCATGTAGTTAATGACACATACTCGATTATTGATGAGATATGAACACATGGACTGCCGGTTTATTATGATAGACTCCTAAAGGGTGACCTAAGTGTCTCGGGGGATGATCAAAGATCAACCTTGCCTACATTCAAAGCTCAAAGACAATGTAGTTCGACAAGACGACTATGTTTTTGAATTTTTGACTTTTTGATATGTTTTGAATGTTTTGGGATTTTTCAATTTTCTAATGTTTTTGGATTTTTTGATTTTCTGATGTTTTTGGATTTTTTGATTTTTCGATGGATGTTTTTAGATTTTATGATTTTAGGGACCTCAGGAACATACATGAATTTGATTTGATGAGAACATGCCCCCATCGTGAAACAATAGACTACTCCAATAAAGGCAGGACAAACTCACCTTGAGAATGGGTCGAGTACTAAGGGGGATCATGACACCAACACAGGACCAAGCTATGATGCAGATGCAGATGGGTGATGGATGGGAATATGCAATGCGATGGATGTTGGAAGCTTGATGGATGGATGATGCAAAACGAGTCGCGAAGATCCTAGTGGATGGAAAGTGCTTATTTACACGAGGTGCCTATTTTCCATGTTTTCACCAAGGTACTTGCCCAAAGTGCCACTGAAGTGGTTTTCACTAGAGGACGATTTTTTCTCTTTATTATTTTTGATCCTTTTTCTAATTCTTTTTTTTTTTGGATTTTTTTTTCTTTTTTAATTTTGCTATTGTCACCAAGACACTTGTTTTCCAGGTTTTCATTAGGGTGACCATTTTTTCAAGACATTTTCTATTTTTTTTAATTTTTTGGTTCTATACCTTGATAGATTTAGACAAAACTTTTTGAGATGGGAGTTGTTGATGGGCTTCTACAAAGGTTCCCCTTCGGGTGTTGATAACTGATATGCCCCTGACTTATAGCTTACTGTGATGACAAATGGTCCCAACCAGTTGGGCTCAAATTTTCCTTTGCCATTTGGGTTTTGAATGTTCTTCTGATTCTCTTTTAGCACAAGTTCTCCAACCTGGAAGGTCCTGCTCTTGATCTTCTTGTTATAGTTCCGCTTGAGTTGGTTCTGATACACCTGCAGATGGTTCAAAGCTTCTATTCATTGTTCATCTAGCAGTTCCAGCTCATTCAGTCTTGATACTCGGTATTCCTCATTTGTGATGAGGTTTTGTAGTGATATTCTCAGTGACAGGAGCTTGATCTCGATGGGTAATCTAGCTTTTGATCCGTAGACCAGGGAAAAGGGGGTGACACCTATTAGTGTGTAGATGTTGGTTCGATAGGCCCAGAGGGTGGGATTTAGCTACAAATTCCAGTCACGACCTGTGTCATTGACTATTTTCTTAAGGATCTTCAGAATGGTTTTATTAGTGGCTTCTACTTGGCCATTGCCTTGGGGATAATACAGGGTGGAAAAATGATGTTGGATTTTGAATTTTTCGCATAGGTCACAGACATCCTTATTTTTGAATGGTGTCCCATTATCTGAGATAATGGCTTATGGGACACCGTAGCGGGCATATTAAGAAGTTCAAGATGAATTTTGATATTTGCTTTCCAGTAATGTAAGTCATGGGGATGTCTTCCACCCACTTGGTGAATTACTCAGTGGCAGTTCCTTCAATACTCCTACGGTATAGGGTGTCTCCTAAGATAACAAAGCAGGATGACTTCTTTACAAATTTAATTTTAAGGTTCGTGGTTATATCAGTAGGGAGGAATCCTATTCTCAATTAAGTGTATATGTCATGATACCAGGGATCATCGGGACCAACAATTTCACACACGAATTCAGACTTTGGTACCTTGAATGCTGGTACAAGAAGTTTCTCTACAAGTAATTCTTGCTTAGGGACGTTGCGTGGGATATCCAGTAGTGATCCAATTGTTTCCATAGCATCTGCTACTCTATTATTTGCTCTTGGTATTTTCTCGAATGTGATGTCAATGAAGAATTCTTTGAGGTTTTCCACTAGTTTCTTGTATGGGTCAATTTGTCATCCTTCGTTTGGTAGTCATCAATGACCTGGTTGACGATTAGTTGCAAGTCTCCATAGACCTTAAGTGCTATGATCTGCCACTGTATTGCAATTTTGAGTCCTATGACAAGAGCCTCATACTCTACAATGTTGTTCGTGTATGGAAATGACAACTTATATGATCTTGGTCTATAGTCTCCTTGTGGTGTGATGAAAAAGACTCTAGCTCCTAACCCATGTTGTGTGTAGGACCCATCAAAATACACTTTCTAGTGATTTGGTATGCTTAGATTAAAGATTGATTCATCAGGGAACTCTAATGTCAGTGGGTTTTCTAAATGTATTGGTGCCTCCACTAGTTGATCTATAATCACTTGTCCCTTAATAGCCTTTTGTTCCACATATTCAATATCATACACTAATAGGATCATAACCCACTTAGCCATTCATCCTGTAAGCGTTGCTTTAGAATGTAAGTATTTGAGTAGGTCAATCTTGGCAATGAGTTTTATTTGATGGGCCAACATGTAGTGCCTGAATTTTTGTGAGGAAAACACTACTGGTAGGCAAGCCTTTTCAATGAATGTATAGTTCAAATCATGCCCTACCATGGTTCAGCTGATATAGTAAACAACTCTTTCCTTCCCATCTTCATCATGTTGAGCTAAGAGAGTGCCAAGGGCTGCTACTATTGCCGATATATATAAGATCAATGGTTTGTTTGGAATTGGTGGCATAAGGACTAGCGGTGTGAGCAAGTACTCCTTGATCTTGTTGAACACCTGATCACATTTCTCATCCCATTTGTATGCTACCCCCTTGTGGAGTAGATGAGAATATGGGATAGCCTTATCTACTAATTGTGCTATAAACTAACGCATGGACTAGAGTCTTCCCTGCAAACCCCTTAACTGCTTCAATGTCCTTGGTGCCTCCATCTTGAGGATTGCTTTGACTTTGGCAGGGTCTATCTCAATTCCTCTCATAGATACAATGTACCCTAGTAACTTGCTTGATTGTACCCCGAAGACACACTTTTTTGGATTGAGCCTGACCTTGTATTCTTCTAGCCTGTCAAAGATGGAGCTTAATGCTACTATATGATCTCAGTGCTTCCTGTATTTGGCCAATATGTCATCTACATAGTCTTCCACAGTTTTTTGAATCATGTCATGGAAGATTAGTGTCATAGCTCTCTGGTAGGTTTCTCCAACATTCTTCAAACCAAACAACATCATGTTCCAGTAGTAGGTCCCCGATGGACAAGTGAACATTATCTTATGTTGGTCCTCTTTAGCTATCATGATCTTGTTATACCCTAAGAATCCATCCATTAATGATAGCATTTCAT
Source organism: Sequoia sempervirens (assembly GCA_007258455.2). Taxonomy (NCBI): domain Eukaryota; kingdom Viridiplantae; phylum Streptophyta; class Pinopsida; order Cupressales; family Cupressaceae; genus Sequoia; species Sequoia sempervirens. Next base: position 99,092 of record VDFB02185794.1, read on the forward strand.
GTCCTACCGTCATATCCATGATCATATCAATTTTTGGGAGAGGAAAGTCATCCTTGGGACATGCTTTATTAAGATCTCTAAATTTTGTGCAGATGCAGATGCCCCCAGTGGGCTTTGAAACAAGTACGAGATTTAAGACCCACTCTAGATAATCAATTGGCCGTATGAAGCCAGCATCAAGGAGTTTTTGTAATTCCATTTTGACCAATAATGCTATTTGTGGATGCATTTTTCTTAATTTTTGTCTTACTGGCTTTGATTCTGGATAGATAGCTAGATGGTGAACCCTAATTTCTAGATCAAGACTAGGCATATCTATGTAGGTCCATGCAAATTTTACCTTCCTTTCCCTTAGGAATGTAACTAGGAGTTCTTGTTCTTCTGTCAATAGTGATTCTACATAGAAGGTGATGTGTGGTGTTTCCTTTGTTCCCAAGTTGACCGGATTGCACCTTTCTGCTAATACTTCTGACTTTTCCTGATGAATAGAACTAAGGGGAAGATTGAATCCATCATCCTTTGGTGCCTCAGAAAGGTTTTCACCATTGGATTCATCCTTTTTTTTTACTATTTTTGGGTCAGAGAGTGCCACAGTGTGGTTTTCACTCAAAGACCTAGATATTATTCTTAAATTTTCACTTTTGCGATTGAAAGATTCAATCATTTCCCCATAGTAGGCATGTGTGTCTAGCTCAATGTCAAATCTTGCCTTGTGGTCTCCACATGGAATAGTATCCCACAATCCCACAAATTTTGAGAGAGCCTCATTGTTTTTGAATGTGTCCAAAATTGGTGGTCCTCATTGGTCATAATCGATTGGAGATAGACTAAGTTTAGCTCATGGGTTTGGTTATTTGACTCAAAAGATAAGGTACTAATCATGAGAAGGGAGGAATCCTCGAATAACACAGGCATATCATTTATGGGATCCTCATCACACACAACAGTTATGTCAAAGGTAAAGTTATCTAAAGGAAAACCTGTGGATATTGACAATTGAAGAGGAGATTTGACTTTTCTAACTGGGGCACCTTTTCCAAGTATGGTTATTTTTAGAGAAGTACATCCAAGGCTAAGATTTCTTATACGCTTCTCAGGAATGATAGGTACTAGAAGACCATTGTCATTCTATCCAAGTTTCTTGTTTCTATTATAGCCCATACCAAGCGTCATCTATAGTCCTTTGCTGCTATCATCCATGGGAATATTAGGCACGGGCCTTTCATCTTGGTATAGCAGACTTGATATGTCATTTTCATCTACCATTTTCTGACTTAGGTCTCCCCAACATTTGAATCTGGAGGGGTATGCTTTAAAGGTTTGAGATGATGTTTCAATCGGTTGGGGCTGCTTGCGAGACCTAGGAGATTAAGGTAACTCTCCTACTACAAAGGCACTCTTTTTCATTTTGTAATCCCCACACCCATTGTCTTGGATAATAACTTTGATATCAGCTATGTTAGGAATTGTAGGTGTCTTTGTCTCAGAAGTTGAAGCTAAGGTTGATGGGTCCATATATGGAGTTGTAGGGCCTTCATCATTCTTTGGGACTTGAGGGATTTTGTAGTACTTGGATTCCAGATTCTTGAAATAATAAAAGGGCTCGGGATCACCATGGAATGTGACCTCTTGATTTTGATAGGGAAACTTGACACATTGATGGAAGGTAGATGTGACAGCTTGCATGCCATGGATCCATGGATGCCCCAGGAGGATATTATAAGGTAAATCAAGGTCAAGGACCTAGCATGTGGTTTCCATGATGGTTGGTCCTACTTGAATAGGGAGTTGAATAGTGCATTGAGACACTCTTTCCTGATCATCATATGCCCTGATTGTAATACCTTTACCTTTTTCAATGACGTCCTCAGAGAATCTCAAATTCTTTATTAGCTTGAGTGAACAGATATTTAGACCTGCACCCCCATCCACCAAGACCCTTTTGACTTTATTTTTATGGACTAGGACTTCAAGATGGAACACGCAGTTATGAGATGGTTGACTTGGGAAGCCTTGATCAAAAAAAGTTAGGAGATGTGCGGTGGTGATGTGTCCGACCATAGCTTGGAACTGGTTTGCATCGAGATTTGTGGGGACAATTGATGAATCCAATGCTTCCTCTAGGATTTTCCTATGTGCAGGTGAGATCTTCAGTAACTCCATGATGGAGATCTAAGCGGGGGTTCTTTTCAGCTAGTCCAAGACATTATAACCATTGGGAATGAATTTTGGATTAGAGGTTGGTGCCTTGGATGGTTGGGATGGTCTAGAAATGGTAATGGGCAGGTGCATGAAGTTGGGTAGCAATTTCGTCGCCACTTTCTAAAACAAGTTTGAAAATGCTATAACATGAGTGCGTTATAATGCGCTCGCATTATAGCACGTTAAAAGAAAAAAAAAGTGAAAGTCTTCATTTTCACTTCGACTTTTTTCTTCTTTTGCCCGTGGCCAAAACTTTCACACTCGCATTCTAGGAGGAGGTATTGAGCACAAATCTTCAACAAGAGTTGCTCTTTCTTTGCAAGGATGGTGCCATGATGACGAAGAGGTGGGAGAGTTAAGTATTTTTTGTTGTTTGTTTTGAATTTCTTAGTTTTAGGTTGATTTTGTTAGTTTTAGGTTATATTTGATATATAAATTTTTGAATTTGTAGGAGATGCAAATGAACCCGTAAACCCAAAAAATCCTCAACAAGAAGAGCAACCAAATCCTAAACAAGAAAATCAACCTCAACAACAACCGCCTCCACCAATCCCTCAACACCCTCCTAGCACTCAACAAAATTTAATGAGTGAGATTGAGAGCAACAAAACACAAATTGAGGATTTTATTAGTAGGTTGAGTGATCCAAATGGTTCAACCACAGAAATAATGACCCTCACAAATTCATTGAAAGATATGTTAAAAAAAGTGGATTCAATTAGCAAACAAATCACTGGATGGCAAGATAGGAGGCAGGCAGCTAGGGCATATTATACAAATAAACTATCATATAAACAAGTAAAGGATTTAAAAAGTACAAAAGGTGATTTGTGTTCATTATTCACTGACCCACGCACAAATCAAAATCTTAGCCTCAATGCGAAGAGGTTTCCTATTCATTGGTCTCACCACCAAGAGATTGGGAACCGTTTTTATGATAGGTGGTACATGGTCTTTGATGACCGACCGTGCAACAATTGTAAAGTCCCCTAGTATTTTCTTAGGAAACTATACAATGAGTTCATATTAAACAAAATCCAAAATTATTTTGATATTAGGGATTTCCAGGGGAGAGTTGGGGGGTCGGCTCAAGATAGGCCCGGTGCACAGCCGAATCTTGTGTGGCAAGGGAGACAAGCTCTCACTAGGCCTCCTCGTGAGCACGTTGTTATGCCAGTCATCACAAAGGAGAGTGTCGACGTAGAGACATTGCAAGTGATCAAAACTTTGACCCAAAGTGTCATCCATCATACCAACCCTATTCTACAATGCCATCTAGGGGAGTCTTCGAGTGGTGGCCTTCGAACCCATGTGTGTCAATCTTGTGGGGCGACTTGTTCATATGACCCCACCGGCACTCAGGAGGCTATTGCAGAGGATCCGTATGCAATTATGGAGATGGAGAGGGTGGATGAAATTTTGAATGATGTGTATGAAATTGATACTCGGGTAAAAGTTAGCATGCTCATTGAATTTAATTTATTAAATTTTGATTTAGAAATGCAAGATTAACTAATTTAGTTTTATGATTTTAATAAAATTGTAGGATCATAGTGTTGAGACTAGATACACCGGCCCTCCACCTACTTATTTCTACAGTACACCTATCGAGAGGGTATGTAACTAGTAAACAATTATAAATTTATTACATGTTAATAGCATTGTTTTACAAATGGTATTTTAATATGTGATTTTGGATGTTGAAAAGGGAAATATTGGAGGTTTCGAGGGAACACCTCCCAGTGCCAGTGGATTTACTCAAACCTTCATAGAGGTAATAGAATAAAGAGTTTAACTAATGAATTGTACTTAATAGATTTGTGTAGTTTATATTCATATCATTGGTTATGTTGCATTGCACATCATTCAAACTCAAAGCATTACTTCACATTCCATAACTAATAACTAGATGTTGATAGATGAAAAATTTCAACTACAATATAGTTGTTTAGAAAGTCAACATAAGCAGTGATGCAATTTCTTCACATGGAGGCATGTGCTTGCAAAGGTGCACCTGCATGACAAACTATGGATGCTTGGAAAAAATGTATGAAACCATAATAGTAAGCAATAGCATAGACAAGGCAGTTAGTAGTTTCAAAAAATGCCTCAAAGAAATGCGGTCTCATGGCACGATGGAATTCCATTCCATCACCATGAGACCACATTTCTTTGAGGCATTTCTTCAAAATGCTCACCACCTTTTCTATGATACCATATTTTTCATACATGTACACCAAAGGATTTTATCAAACTACTCATGCTTCCTTGTTGCTATGGCTAAAAGCCTAAAATAGGTGATTTCCAACAAACTATGGATGTTTGGAAAAATATCTATCAAAGCATAATAGTAAGCAATAATACCATAGAGAAGGCAATGGAATTTTTGAAAAAATACCTGAAATAAATGTGTTCTTATCGTGATGGAATACCATGACGTGCATTTGTTTATAATGGCATTCCATCACCATGAGACCCCATTTCTTTTGAGGAATTTTTTCAAATAGTTCAAGTTGCCTTCTCTATGCCACCACAATTATCGTACATGTCTACGAAAGGATTTAATCAAACGATTCAACGGGTTGTTGCTATGGGTAAAAGCCTAAAAACACATCCTTTCGAACAAGATATGGAAAGGGAAAATAGTAAGCATGATAATTAGAAATATATAGTTTAATAAGTACTCAAAATTTTGTTCATTAGATCTCATACACTATAAGTCATGATGTGGATCGCTATTGTAACTTTTTTGTGATTAAATAATTTGTTGTTTTATTTTCAAATGTTGGTTGTGGAAACACCTCCAAATATTACGAGGGCAATATATATCAGTGTTTCATCCACTATACAATCCTCGATGGCTCTGACAGGGGAGGTATGAGGCAAATTACTAAGTTTCAATTTACATTCGTTGTTATAGATGTTAGTTTGAGTGAAAAATCAAACCAAATTATTGATTCGTAGTCTAATTTCTATTTGGATTATTTATACAAGGCTTGAGCACACCTCAACATCGGCGTGCAAATATTTCCCTCATGGAGAGTGATCATGAGATGGTCATAAGTGATTTTTTTTTTAAAATATATCATTTTTTATAATGTAATTTCTATATATTAATGTCTTTACTTCTTATTGTAACAATTAAAACTTCACCAAGAACTTAACACTAGTAGGAGGAGCAGCAGGAGCACTCCTTGAGTGCAACAGAAATGAGTGACAGACCTATTGCCATCTGATCAACCAGCAAAGGGAAAAAGTTTATTTTGAGAGCCTGGAGAGCAATGACTTCTAATTCTAGAGCCCTTTGTTGTATGCCTACATGGTAGCTTTGTACATATTTTGTATTAGATATATTTGACATTGTATGCCTATATGGCATTCTCGTAAGCCTAAATGGCTATTTTGTACCTATATTTTATACTTATATCGACATATATTGATGTATGCGTACATGGCTATTTGGTTAATACAAATCTTTTTTACCGATGGTGTCCATATTTTTATGTTATAAATTCATGGTTCAATAGATATGAGTTATGTCTATTCAAGTGTATACTTTACAACATACATGTATTCATTGTGACTTTCGTGTGTTCCAATGTATACTTTGTGACTTATGCATTTTCATGCATATGCCTTGTATTTGTGCATATACTTTGTATTAAGTTGTTTATACTATGTATTTGTGACTACTTGTGCTTCCCTTATTCACATGTACATGCTTGACTTATTCACGTGTATACTTATTAATTGGTTAGCCATAGCATTGATCATTGCTATCCTTCATGGTTTGTCTTGAATAAATTAATTGATTGATGGTAAACAACTTTATGTAAAAGCAAAAAACACATTTTCAATTGGCATTCTATGAAATGATTGATAAAAAGATTCCAATATATTTAATCCTTTGATTGGAACAACTCAATTAAGCAAAGGATACATAATACTTTTCCTTTTAGATTAGCAATGCATGGAAGTTTCAAAAAGTATCCTTGATATTACAAAAAGATATGTGTTTATACACTTCAATTGTGCACTCACCCTTTGGTTCTTTGAAAGAAAAATCTGCCTATGTCATTGTTACACTACACAGGTAAACCAAATTTTGTATTGTGGAGCTATATTAAGCTACCACTCTCAAGACCAATGTAACAATGATACAAAATAATGTTTGAGACTACAAGAAGACATCAAAATGGCTGGTGTACTAAAAAATTCTTATGATTTATGAAGAACACTGATAACTCTACTCAGTTGGCTTCTTTTTTCAAAACCATACAAATTGAACCCTAGCATCAATAGACTTTGTATATCAAGCTACTACAATTCAAGTTTCAACGATGAATATTTTTCATGCATGTTTTAAATGACATTCAAGTTTATGGTGGTTTTGTTGTTTATATGATGTTATGTGATATTCTAATCCTAATGCATGCTTCTAGGTTGCTTATATATTATTTTATTTTTTTTACATGATTTTTTACCAACAAACCCAAAACGAACTGAACCCCCCTCCAAAAAAATTTGGCCTAACCGGCGAACTGAACCCCCGAACCTGAACCCAAACCTCAAAACCTATTCCAACACTCTTCATTCTTCCTGCACAAACTTAATTGACCACCAAATTATGCTGCCTCTTCACTTTACCCACTTTTACTCCCTCAAACATCTCATTTTCATTCAAAACCCTTGTTTTCCCAACTAGGGCATCATGCCATAACATACTTTTGACCTCCCTTGTCCTTGCAGACCTTTTGAACACATCAAACTCCACAACCTCACCCTATTTCCAACCTATTCTAACTTATTTTCAAGCAATTTATTCTTTTCACCTCTTCTAGCCTTGCTTTTAAGGGCCCTCAATTTTGAATTTTGAACAGGGGAAGCATTAGTAATCTCTTCCAATTCCTTTACCAATGCTATTTTCTTATTCCTACTCCCTATCCTACTTACATTAGGCCCATATCACCGAGACACAACCTGAACAATAGGTGGAATGGCCTATTTCAACATATTACACTTGAACCCTTAAGGGATCGATTCAGATGAATGTAGCTCAGAGAAATTCTGTGTGTTTGGGTGTGAAAGAGGACCATGCTTAGTGTAAACATACATATTCAGACGTGTTAGAATAGTTCGTTTGGTCACACGAGTTGCAGAACAAAAATTGGACCACTTTGTAACTTTCCACTACTTGCATTTGACACTTTTTCCATCAACGGAAAATTGGACACCACAAGAAAATCACTCCGAGATAGCAAAAACTGAGAGAGGTTATTGTAGAGGGGCCCAACATGATCCCATAGGATTAGATGAGAAGTTTCTAAGAATCACGGTATCTGAGTAACAACATGCTGAAGTTTGCAGCCATTTTGCACTTTAGACCCTTAAGGGATTGATCCGGTTGAACGTAGCTTGAAGTGATTCTGCATGTTTGGGTGCAAAAGAGGACCATGCCTAGTGTAAACATACCTATTTGGATGCATTGGAATAGTTCATTTGGTCACACGAGTTGCAAAATGAAAGTTGCACCACTTTGCAACTTTCCACTGCTTCCATTTGGCACTTTTTTCATCAACTAAAAATTGGACACCACAGAAAAACCACTCTAAGATAACAAAACCTGAGAGAGGTTATTGTAGAGGGGCCCAACACGATCCCATAGGATCAAACAAGAAGTTTCTAAGCATCACAGTATCCGAGTAACAACATGCTGAAGTTTGCAGCCATTTTGCACTTTGGACCCTTAAGGGATCGATCTAGTTGAACGTAGCTTAGAGCGATTCCGCATGTTTGGGTGAGAAAAAGGAACATGTCTAGTGTAAAAATACCTATTCGAACGCGTTGGAACAGTTCGTTTGGTCACACGAGTTGTAGAACGAAAGTTGCACCACTTTGCAACTTTCCACTGCTTCCATTTGACACTTTTTCCATCAACTAAAAATTGGACACCAAAGGAAAACCACTCTGAGATAACAAAAACCGAGAGGGGTTATTATAGAGGGGCCCAATGCGATCACATAGGATTAGATGAGAAGTTTCTAAGAATCACAGTATCCGACATGCTGAAGTTTGCAACCATTTTGCACTTTGGACCCTTAAGGGATCGATCTAGTTGAATGTAGCTCAAAGCGATTCCGCGTGTTTGGGTACGAAAGAGGACCATTCCTAGCATAAAAATACCTATTCAGATGCATTGGAACAATATGTTTGGTCACACGAGTTGCAGAACGAAAGTTGTACCACTTTGCAACTTTCCAATGCTTGCATTTGACACTTTTTCCATCAACTGAAAATTGGAAACCATGAGAAAACCACTCCAAGATAACAAAAATTGAGATAGGTTATTGTAGATGGCCCGAACATGATCCCATAGGTTCAAACAAATATTTCATAAGCATCATGGTATCCGAGTAATACCCCGTCAAAGTTTGCTACCCTTTTGCACTTTGGTATTTCATGTTTCATTGAATTATACGGTTTCGTACATGGTGATTGTGCTCTCTTTTTGATGGATTTCGGTGGGCAGCAGACTTAACTCTGTTTTAGTTTTGGTTTGGTTGGATTTCAAGTGATTTTGTGCATTTTAGAAGCCAATTACTGAGGTTCGGTTTGTATACCCTGTTTTAAGGGTTTTGAGGTCATTAAAATGTCATATTAAGCCTTTCACCCACTGTATGCTTCTATAACTCAATGGAAAGGATTAGTTATGGTTATAAAACATGTGTGCATAGTTTTTTGTGCAAGAGAGGTGAATAGAGGGTTTTTAGGTGATTCCCTAGATGTCAAATGGTGCATTTTTTAGTGGAAAATGGTGGTTTACTGCTAGGGTTTGAAGAAATATTTGGGGGCAGTGATATCTCTTGAACTTTTAAGCTTGTGCAGACCCTTTTGAAGGTGTTTTAGGCTTTGGTTGGCTATGGGAAGGTTTTGAGTATGGGTTTTCAATAAACCCTTGCCTAACTTATAGTCTCCAAATCTCATCAAATGGGCTTATCTTTTAGAGAAGGTCATCCAATGGCCAACCAAACATCAATCAAGCTTTAACACAGACCCTAAGACAAATTCCCAAGAGATCATACCATGTTTCTTTGTACCATCATTAAGATCCAATAGACCACCTTGCATAAAGGCTACTAAATTAGCCCTATTTACAAAGAGACAACCTCTTAAACACTATATCTTCACTCAAACTCTTGAGACAATAGTATGTTATGTGTCAAAACCTCCAATTCCATGATTTGTTTCTAGGTCCAAGGCCTCTAGACCCCTAATACACCAAACCCTCTATTTCAAGCAAAATACTTGGGGTTTTAATGAAACTCCTATCTCCCACCCCTTCCATACCCAAACAAAGCACCAAACACAATTACCAAACCCTGCACATGGTGAGTAATACATTACATGGACATTCCTTCCCACATTTTGTCAAAACACCACTTGAAACCCTCATTTTCATCATGAAAATACCCTACTACAGCCCTAGAACATCATCCCAAACACCCAACCTTGACTCCACAACATTATAAATAGGTTAGGCATGTACTTTACAAGTTAGAGGACCCATTCCACAAGTTATAGTAGGCACAAAAAATGGAATGGGTCAAATTACATCATGAAACCCTTCAATCCAAGAACACAGTGAAAGTAGGTAGCAGCAGTAAAAACAAGATAACCTTCTTTCCCCTCCTAAATTTTGGACCACATCCATTACCTCCACATAGAACTCCAACATCCTTGGTCTTCTTGGTTCCCACGCTGTGATCTGGTTATGCAAATGAAAATGAAGCAAAGTAATCATCTCCTTCTCCGCTAGCTAGAAGAATGCATGCTTAATGTTTTGATACATGATATCAACTCTCTTATGCTCTCATGGTTGAATATCTAAATCCAGTATGGTGGGCCTCTAGAGTTCAGTCATCTTTCTTCCTTCCACCAAATTTTGCTTGATCTACATATGTACCAAAATTCTTAATTGGCTTTGTTTTTGAAAATGAAGCCCTTCCAGTCACCAATGTAGCTCTCTCTACCTTTTATGACTCTTTTCACAACCACTGGATCAATCATCCGTATCACATGGTTGATGTGCTTTGAATCCTTGCATCTAAAGGAAATTTCCTTTACATAAATACTACTAGGGAATTTCAATGTTGCCATTGTAGTTGGTATTAAAACCAGTACCTGCAACATGAAGAGTGATTTTGATTCCTCTTCTACATTAGAGGGTTCATATCCTTGATCTGACTCTTCTAAATTATCATAATCAAAATCACTAGCTTCCATATTCAAAAATTCCTAACCAACATCTTCAATAAATTTATTTGGATCATCAGTAATAGTCTTCAAAATTGGCCGCTAGTACAAGTTCATTCTACTTTCATAATACTTTATAACCATGGAGTTCAACCATTCCTTGATGCCATCAAGTGAAGATTGAGGAATGGCGTCAATGTGAAGTACATCCCACTTGAAGTCTTCGAAAGCAATAGCCATATCAAATTCCTTTTTCCCAAGTCCTACTCTCTTAAGGTTAACAATCTCAATCTCACTAATAGCAATTACTAAGAAAGGTAATTCCACCAACTCTACCAAATAGTTTACCATAAGAACAATAAAAGAAAAGGCTTTGAAAGGAACTCCATGAAAACCAAGCTCTCTAAATGGTATATCAAACTCTAGTTCAAAATATTTTAGATGAGGTTGCTCCCATAACTCTCTTACTCACTTGACAAATCCTTGAAACTCTGTATTGATTTTATTTTTCCTGTCCCTCTCTTGTTGTTCTTCCTCAATTTCATCAAGATCATACATTGAAATTCTTGCCCCTCCTAAATTTTGGACCACATCCATTACCTCCACATAAAATTAGACATCCATTGTAGTTGGTATTAAAGCCGGTACCTGCAACATTGCAAATTATCCTTATATAAGAATTCCCTCCATCTTGTTGGATTGTAAGACTCTTGATGGTGGCTACATGAAATCTGATTCTAATTCCTCTTCTACATCAGAGGGTTCATATATCCTTGTTCTAAATCTTCTGAATTATCAGAATTTGAATTGCTAGCTTCCATATTCAAAAATTCCCAACTACCATCTTCAATAAATTGGCCACTAGTTCAAGTTCATTCTGCTTTCATAATACTTTGTATCCATGGAGTTCAGCCATTCCTTGATGCCATCAAGTGAAGATTGAGGAATGGCATTAATGCGGAGTACATCCCGCTTGAAGTCTTTGAAAATAATAGCTATATCAAATGCCTTTTTCCCAAGTCATACTCTCTCAATCTCAATCTCACTAATAGTGATTACTAAG
>VDFB02185795.1:0-17127 GCA_007258455.2 Sequoia sempervirens
ATTGTTGGATGTAGTGGATATGGTGGCTGATATGTGGTTGTCATTGATGTCAACACTATTAGCATTTGTTATATCATTTGTTGTATATGTCGAGGATATTGAGAAAATTGTAAAAGGAAGTGTTCTAGGTTCCCAGTGGAACTATGCAAGTCATGAAGGCGTCTTGTTTTGTACATTAATGATTAGTTGGTGTGGATTAAAGGGTTTATTGCTGAATGTTTCTAGATCATCCACCAGAAGTTTCAGAGGTTTGTGTGAAGTTTTGAATGTGTTGTGGTCTGAGAGTGTTTTTTGTGGTCTTTGTCAGTGTTCCTGAATGAATATTGTGTGATTCTAGTAATCTTAGTTGTTGTGGATCCTTCTCTATTGTTTCTTGGTGTTCTTTGATGTCTCTAGATCATTCTCTATCTTTGTGGTACATCCACATTATTCAAAGAGCTCGTGGTTGAAGATTTTTTCTCGTGCATGTTCGGTTTTTCATGCTTCTAGCTGACATGTTGGTGGTAGCATGTTGTGGATCTTCAAGGTGTAATTAATTAAAGTATTTTTGTGTTGTATTTCTTAATTTGGGTCTCCATTATGTTGTGGCTGACCTTGGTGGATTTTCATTGGAAATTTATTTGTAAATTTGGGCCGACATTGAAAATATGTTTTATTTTCCTGGCTGACTAAATTGTGATGAAATTTTTTGTTACGAATATATATGAGTGATTGGTTGAGTGAAGTTAGTGTTTACATAAGTGTGAATGTATGCCAAATAAAGTATAAATGTGCAAATAGTGTTTCTATCATTTGATTATAGAGCAGAGAGTGAAGAAGTTTGAGCAAAGTGTGAAGAAAGTTTTCTTAGCTTAATTGGAATTGTAATCAGGCTTGTGCAGAAGCTATTTTCTTTCAGTTCATACTCTGTGGACCCAATCCATATTTATATATTGTTGGATAGTGATTCATCTTTCGTATTTGAGCAGTGAGCTCTAGGAAATGTGCCTGAATGCATGTGCATTCCCCTTATTATTTCTCATTATACTTCTGACAAGGTATAATCTTTTGGACTAACATCATCGTGGTTTTTCCCCTAACAAGGTTTCCACACAAAAATATTGGTGTTATTTGTCTCTCTTATGTGTTATTTTTTTGTGGTTAATTGCTTATTCATCATATCTAAGATTAAGTTAAATTAGGTAAGAAAAGTTTAAGTTTATGTGACAACTGATTCACCCCCCCTCTCAGTTGTCTGTCCTTGTTTTTCCAATAGTTTGAGCACACCTCCCCATCATACCTCCTCCATCTTGTGACACTTGTCACAAGACTAATACTTCTTCATTCCTTGATCCAAACCCTACTCCTTTTTTAATCTTATCCCTCCATCAACAAATCAATCCTAGGCCTTGGTTCCTCATCAAAATTCTATATAATGAGGCCTTGGATCTCATTCTTGAAATCCAAACTCTCCATATCCTTATGCTACCCAAATTTCCATTGAATCTATCTTTATCATACCATCATGTTGTCCAAGTATTGAGAAACCACATCTACTACCAAAATTGGAGCAAATTTGCAAGACTAGCGTGCATCTTGTGAGCTCAATCCATGAGGAGGGAGGATGAAGGTATAATGTCTTAGTATTTATTTCTTTATACATTCTATCTATTTACCTTCTTAATCTATTTTTTCTTTTTCAAATGGATTGATCTATAGTATAAAAATTACACTAGAGGAGTGGAAAATAGCATCATACAACAACATATACAACATAATTCTACCAAGACTAATTTGTAAACAACATTTACCATCTAAATAGAAGTTGATGTTCTTCATGAGACTATCTGTAAGCATAAACTTATCACCCCATTTATGTTAATCATCACTATGAATAATTTCCAAGGAATACCATATATTTTTAGGAACACCCAAGCAAACAACATGTTATAATTCTCATAACATATAAATCCCATAAAATACTCAAAGAAACTCCAAATCACACAATATTTCCAACATTGTTCTACTTCAAACTAAAAGACTAAAGCCACAAATTCTAAAGTTGATATGAATGGGGGAAATAAAAATATGAAATGATCTACATGAACATGAAATTTATCTACAAAAACCACATATTCCCCAATACACAAGACCCACAAATCTTCACACAACTTCATTGGATACCTACAAAAAACACATGCATACTACACAATTGGAACAAATTCCCTGTGTCTCCTCCAAATTAATGTTATGATGAATGGATTAGTGCTCTCTAATATTGTATCCCTTATGCTACCATCATCATGCAAGGAAATTTCCTCCAAACACATCAATACATTTGTTCATAACTAAATTTACTAAAATCAACAAGATGCAATTGATGTAGCAACTACAAAAATGGAAAACATGAGTAATAGTCATCAATATGTATAATGTTGAATTAGTGGGAAGCCATGTGAGGTTTGAAAATATATTCACAAACATTTGTACACCTCTAAAATTCTTCAAAATGACCAACCCATAAACTATTTTCTTCAACAAGCTAAGTGGTTTTGAGAAGAATTTTAGACCATTTCTTGACTCTTTGTTCTTCATGCTTTCAAATTTCATGGAGCTCCTCCTTTGCAATATAACCATAACAACTCCATTTCCTAAAAAATCACATCTTGTAGACAAATATGGTAAGAAATCTAAAATGAAAAGTGCATAGCATGATATTATTACCTTCACAAACTTAACCAAAGCTTCTTGTGTTCTTCCCATAAATTTTGTAGCTTCTTTCTTTGTTTGGATTGAAAGTATTTCATATGATCCTTTTGAGATGGATTATGTTAAAAACATTACCACTTCCTTTGAGTTACTTTCATTGTTGTACTTTCTCATGTGAATGACCTTTAATTAAGTCATCTTGGAACTCCTCATTTACACATAGTGTAGAAAATGTCAACTTAATTCTCTCAAATTGAATGGAGTACCACATTTGAATTAAGGAATCCCAAATATCATCCCTTGAAACATCATATACTTCCACAAATGAATCTAAAATCAAAATTACATGACATGAGTTGTTTAACTTTTCAAATCCTTCCAAAGATTCTTTTGGTGCATCCTCCTAAAATCCCTAAACGCTAGTGTCTTGGTCAAAGTATGTCACATCATTCTCCCACATAGATTCCTTATTCAAATTATTTTCCAACTCTATGACATGTTGTAATCCTCTAACCAAGGGTGATCCTAGGAATATGTGTTTGAACACTATGCTATGTTGATTTGGAAACACTTGAATATCAAAATGAAGGCTATGATTCTTACCATAAATAAAGATAGCATGCATATCCTCCATCACCAATAATATTGTTATCCTTAAAACTTTCCTCTTGCAAGAAGTCTTCAGATATGTTTCTACACCCATTACTTCCTTAGATACACCTCCTAACACCATATCTTTCCCTTCACAAGTATTATTAATTATTTTAAAATGATGATTCTATAGAAAGTCACACATAGAATGCAACCATTGCATACACATAACTATTTGAGTACTCAAAGAGTAGAATGCATTACATTAATAATGTTTTGGTATTGATATTTGTAATCTACTTAGTGGTTATGTCACATTAAAATTGCATTCTCCATCATGATTTTGCTACACTACTATGATACAATCAAAACTAGATAAAACTTTCATTACACTTTTAGTAGACACCAAGAGTAGCTTCCTAGAACTTTCCTCATTTATGTCAAGTTTTTGAAAATTTCCATGCATGATAAAGTTAAAAAATTCTTTGTACCTATTACCAACAACACCATGGTTGTCCCAATCCTCATAAACTTCTCCTTTCACCAATTTGATGAAAATGGGTAGCATCTGGTTGAGGATCCAAAAGGCTATTGTATCTATGCTCATAACCAATGCTTTTATAACTTTGATCAAATTCAGAGCTACTATAAATTTTCTTAGAATCAACACCAAGCAAGAAAAATCAAATTTGTGTTTAATATCATCACCATACCTTTCAGCCTTAGCTTCCTCAGTGTTATCCCCCCTTCATGTCTTCTGACATGAAATTGAAACAATATCAGGATGAAAGGGATATTCATTCCACAATAGACTATCATCTTGCTTAGGTGTTGGCAAGCCTAGGTCCCAAGTAAAAGTGGGATGATTGTTGTAATCAAGGTGAAAGTATTCATTGTGCTTCTCATGTGTTATTTCCTTTTTGAGAGAGTCATGCTCCAACTTCCTAGAACTAAAATCTTCCTTTCTTGATTTAGGAATTTCTAATAAATTTGTAGTAAAACTGTCACTCTCATAATGAAAATCATTAGTAGGATAAGGTTGATCTATAGAATCCATAATGAAATCATTTCCAACAATAGAGCTATTATATTGACTATTCTCACTTGGCACTAGCTCCTTCTTTTCCATACTTACATTTTCCTAAAATTTTAAATTTATTTAATTAAAGAATCATTACCTTCAACCACTATGGCTTGGAGTTCCTTTGTTTGAACTATCACTTCCTTTTGTAAATCTTATTTTTATTTATTCTACATCATCACCATCTCCTCCATATCTTTAATTTGTGTCTCAAGTGTTTCTATCAGTGTCCCAAGTTCTTTATCATCTTTCAACCCTTTTTCTTCAAATCTATCAATCAACCTTTGACCAATTTCATCAAATGAATTTACCTAAATGCAATTTTGGGTGTTCATACCTTGGTACCACAAATCATGAGTAGCTCCTTCAAGGTGTAATATTGCATATTGAATGGAAACTTTATCCTCCATAGAACTGGAATAGTAATAGTCTTGTATCTTAAATAACCATGCTCTGACTAAGATCTTTTTTACCCATCAAAAGTTGGTGTTAGATATTTTGTGACTTTTCTCCCAAGATCTCTTCCATTAGAGTTTGAATGTTGTCTATGACCCTTGATGGCCATCATGCTATGAATTTGAATGATATATTAATTGTATGGAATTGCATTTCTAAATCCTTCATCTTGATTAATATATGTTTCTCTGGTGGTTGCTAGATCTCTAGCCAAATCTACCATGTGATCAACCATATTTTAACTCCTCTTTCCTTTTGAAAAATATGATCAAACCATAAAGCTAGTAAGATCATGGATTTGATACCAATATAATGTCCCTGAATCAAAATATTTATTTAATTTGGAAAAACTCTATAAAGAGCAAATCAGGTATGAAGAAATTTGCACCAAATCATTTCAAAATGAGAGTAAATCATTAACAAATGAAATAGAATATTTCATTATAGGTTTTAACATGAAAAAAACATCATTTTTTATGTTGATAATAGCATCCAAAATCAATAATTCTCTTCTGCACAAACTCTAAAGAAGACTCAACCCAAAAACTTCAACACAATACTGAAACCCCAAGTAAATCCACACAACTCCCAACCTTAAAACATCAATTCTAGATAGAAAAATTTGTTAAATAAATGCTTGTAATACAAATATATTTTTTTCATATAACAAAAAAAAAAATTGAAAACCAAAATTTACACTAAGCACACCAAACTACTCAACTCCAACCAACTATTTGACAAAATGAACAATAAACTTTGTAGCCTTTCAGAACTGTTGCAACTTTTGGATGAAGTTGCCTCTAGAGACCTATAAACACACTTCCTACAAGTCTCTATCTCCCTATTTTATCAACTTGGAATATCACTCCTTCAATGGTTTCTCAGCCTTTGAAGAAGAAGAACATAATACTATAAAATTGCTAAACTTGCAACCAAAACAAATATATATTCAAAAACTCTCCCAACCAAACTTGGGCACCAAAATCCCATGCCCAAAATGAGGATGCTTGCATGCCAAGAAAGAACCCCGTTGTTTCCAAGTGTGCCTTCATCATAACTCCACTCCAAACTTGATTTTCCAAATTCAACTATTGTCATGCACCCAATTAAACCAATTTCCATAACAAATGCACTTTCCAACTTGGTCCCACAAACATTTTATAAATATTTATAATTTTAATATTTATTTTCTCAAATGACATGTAAATGTGATCAGGACAATATAAATATTATATTTTTTTTTCCCAATTTCCAATGTCACGCTTCTTGACTTACTATTTTGGGATGATGGAAACTCAGTATTTTTAGTAAGTACTATTTTTGGAAAAAGGGACATGACAAACATGTAGTTTTTTATTGTGAAATTATTAATTACATATGCCTCATAAAATAAATTGATTGTGAATTGAAATGCATTGGATTGATAATTCATAAAATCCATGCAATTTCGCCACCCCATTGGTTTCAATGTGTAAATGCCTATTTTGAATTGGTCAATATGTACTATTTTCCAATTGGTGAAGATTCACCACTAAAATAATCCATAATGACAAGTATGATGGGGTGAATGAATGCATGAAGAATTCCAACAGTCTGAAATATAAAGAACTTTCTAGGAATCAAAGAATCAAGGAGACAAGTGCCAAAGAAAATGATGGATGAAGAATTCCAAAACTCATGAATATGGAGAAATTAGGCTTTCTAGAACACTTTCAAGATTCAGGGATCAAGAAACCTAAGGAATGGTGCACATGGAAAGGAAACCTTGCTGGTTTGAAAGAACAACAAAACAACACTTGGTCAAGAATACACTTCAGACTTCATGGATCAGGGATGCTTCAAGTAGGCATGTGTATAAAGGAAACTCTAATAGCTCAAAGGATTGAAAAACTTGACACCTAGGAAAATTTTACAAGTCATTTGGTTGGGGTTTTGGGAGTGATAAGAAGGGTAGAGAAGAACATACAGGTCACTAAAACTTTAAAAAAAAACTATTTTTTCTTAATTTTGAATAGATTAGAGTGGGGAGTCAGGATTGGTAAAAAAGGTATGTAGGTTTGTTCAGAAACCTAAAATCTTGATACCTCAAAAACCTCAACACTTAGCCAATTTTTTATTTTTTAACTTGGATATTTGACTAAATAATCAAAGAGGGGACTAATGCAACAACTAGAGACACCACTCTAAGCATGACTAGCCCATTTAATATCTCTCAAATTAGTTATGATTGATGGGAAATGAAGGGGGACATGAAATTTCAACAATTCCCTTTCCCTAAGCACCCTTTCCATATCATCCCTGACCCCAAACTCCAAGTGTTTTTCCATCAAAATTGTTAATTCTTTTAGATGAGTTTTGGGTCATAACTTATCTAAATACTATGGGTAAAAGCAAGAAGTTGGATCCATGAAGAGGGGAAGTTTTGGCCAAAACAAAAAAAAAACACAAGAAATTCCTACGCATTTTTAAAAATGTGTAAGCATTTAGGATCGAGTACTCAAGCCTAAATCTGAATGCGTATGTGTTTAGATTTAGGTACGCATCCTAAAACGTGTACGCGTTACAAAATGCATGCGCATTTTTAATGTGTGCATTTTAAAACACATACGTGTTTCACAAAGCTATTTATTCTTTTAAATAAATGACTATGTGATTCATTTTTATAGTCAAGTTGAGTCGTGCGCCTGAGGGAGAAGGAAGATCGCGTACTCATTTTGAAGGGCCTAATTAAAACAATTTTTCACTGCCACCTCTTCCCATTGACACAATCAACTCAACGACCTCCAGGTTGGTTGAATTCTACCATTTTCTTGCTTTATATCTTGCATTTCTTTTTTAGTTGTTATTTAGTTTTTGTTTGTTTAGTTTTTTTTAGTTCAATATTTTATAGTTTTTAAATTGCATTTAAAAAACCAAAAACATCAATGAAACAAAAAAATTTAAATTGTAAATTGAAAAACATAAAAAATAAACCTAAATTGGACACATTTAACTTAGAAATCAAAACCCTAAACCCTAGGTTCCAAAAAATATAGACCTAAAAAATAAAACCCTTAATCCTAGGACCTAAACCCTAAAACCTAAACTAATAAAACCCTAATATTTTCACCTTTTAGCTAGTGCAACTTGAAAGTACAATCAATACTTTCAACAACCATTTGTGTTGAGAAATGAGGAGATGTTTTTTAACTAGTTCAAAAATCATAGCATAAATTTATGAGGTTGATCTAATTAGGATTGATCATGTTGCTATGTTACACCATTGCCATACTCAACTATAGTTTAAACATTTTCATTTTTTAGTATGGTTACAAGTTTCAATCTCATTAGGATTGATCATGTTGCTCTTGCTCATTAAGTAATTTCAATTTGGAAATTTCCCTCCTTGCTTTATTTTGTGTCCTCCTTGTCATCGGTTCTTAACTTTCACTTCCAATAATTTTAGAAGTATCCCTCCTTGGAGGTTTCTTACATTTTTTATTTGACATAGATATGTTTTCATGTCATCAAATCTCTAAATAATTATATACTAAAGATCCAATTTCTTCCATTTTTGCATGATAAATTATGCACACCAATTCACATGTATAAATATGATTTCATTACAACTAAAAAATTTAGTGAAGTCTTTGTACTTAAAGAAGCCATTTTCAATATGTGAATAGAGCTCAAGCTCATCTTTGTTTATTTTGTATTGCAATTACCACTATCATATATCTATGTGTCCATTTGAATGTCTTCTATTAATTTAATTTTTATCTTTACTATGCTTTGAAAACAATGAATGAGATTATAAATTAATGTTAGTGTTAAACTTATTTCTTCTTAACTACTTTGTCCCATTATAGAGAACTTGTGTCTCTTATCATGAAATTTTAAAATTTAGATAAATCAATTTATGTCTTTGGATTAATTAAATTCTATGTCATACTTGATAAATACATGTATTCACAATCGATATACCTTAGCTCTATAGATATAATCTTGTTGGATACAACCACACCTATGAGTAAACTTCCCCTTGCCCCAAAAGATAAAGCTCTACCCATAAAAGCATAAGAATATTACTTATTGATGAAATAGTTAATTAATGATAGGCAATATTTATGAGCTCCATTGAGCACCCTTGTCTAACAATAATCCTAATATTTAGAAACTAGTATAATTTTTACAAATTAAACTACATGGTTTTCATCATTTACCCATTTTGACACTCATTCTTGAGTTGAATAACCTAAATTAGTGAGTTTTCCTTCTCTTTTTCCACATTTATATGTGATAGAAGACACTCTAAACAACCCCTAACCTCCTATTAACACCCAGTTTGAGAAATCAAAGTTATATATCTATGTGTCTTATTTTTCATTCTTTAGTCCTTTACCTATAGAAATTTGGTTCCTTACCTCATGTTCACAATCTCTATTTACAAATCTTCTTATTTAATTTTTCCAATAATGATTCAAATAAGCCTCATTGTTGATATCGTAGCCTTTTTTGAGCTCTCAATTTTTGATGTTTTATCCAACTCCTAGTTTATGTTGATGGTGATTTATTTATAAATCTTAAGTCTTTACCTTAATCCATGTGGTTTAATTATATTTTTTCTTAGACATTCTATCAATATTTGCACATGACTTAAGTATTTATGTTATCTTTATTCAATGATTGAGCATGGGTATTTTTGTTTCATGCATTAGCCACATGTAGTTGGATATATGTATATTATGTTTCATGGTTAAATAGTAAAAAGTAAGAGTAGCTATCTTAAATCTTGTTTTGTTTACCCTTAGTATTGATCATGTTTCAATTAATGTATATCATCAAATTTGGGTATAGCTTAATTATCAAGTGATAGAGCTAAAAATAAGTTTATGGCCTTCTTTCAAGGGATTCATTTAATAAACCAATGCCATAGTTCATGCATTCATAGGGTTCTAATAAAACCCCCTAATTTCATTTCTAACCATCAGACTTATAATTAGAGCACCTCCCTATTTTCACTGAGAGGTATCCTATGTACCTATTTTTCTAGTTAAGTTCTTATATGATCCCTTTAATATTTACACACTATCAGCCAAGGGAAATTCCCACATATAGATCTAACTCAAAACTATTTATAATTTCCATCCCATTTATTAAAGGTTTAACATAAAATACCTAGATGAATTATGACAAATATGTCATCCTCTAGAAAGTTATGATGTAGAATCACTTATACAACTCAACATATGAACCCTTTCCATGTGTACACAAAATGTAATAGTGCATCCTTAGATATTTTAGGTGTCTTAATTATAGTATACATATTGATCTAAATTATAGTGGAAATATTTTAGATATACTTGATGATTCTTCTTGGAAGGGTTGCAAAAGTAATAAAAGGTGTTCAATAATTAGTTTTAGGTAATGTAGATAGGTTTTTATTAAAATTGTATGACCTTGGTGTAACAATTATCTCCATTTTTAGTTGCATTAGAGTTGGTAGTAACAATGAACCCCTCATATTAACAACCACACATTGGACTCAATTTAATGTGTACATGCTATGGATTTTTAAATTTATGTGTTTTTTAATGTTATTGTGAACTAGCGACCTTAACCTACTCTAAGTGATGCAAAACAAGGTGCAAAAAGAGGGGAAAAGAACACTAACACCTCAATGACAAGCCTAGTTGAATTCAAAACAAAGAAAGATAACAAAAAGCAGATATTTACCTTGTCTTGAATTGATCTTTTGGTTGGCCCTTGATGGTTGATTTTGTGTGCTCCTTTTGATGGAAAGGTGGATGAAATTGATTCAAAATGATCTATGCAAGATGAGGATTCAAATGGGTTATGTGGGTAGTTGAGTAGATGAATACAATGGATAGGATGAAAGCTTCAATGTGCAACAATGGTGGATGAAGGTTATGCAAGTGTGAGAGCTTGGTTGAATGCTTGAGCTTGAAGATTGTGAATGCATAATAATGAGAATGAAATAAAAATCCTTCATTTTATGGAGAGAAACTCTAGGGAAATAGACAGTTGAGATCTTGCCACAATGGGCAAGATGAAGGGTTGAGATCCTGCCACCATGGGAAAGATGGATAAGGATGCATGAGGTGGAAGATGACATGTGATGGGAAGGTACTTGTAAGTACCTTGGAATAAGGATGATGTGACCTCTCAATGATCACATGGGGAAGAGGGGAATCTTGGATGAATAAAAGTGAATTTAAAATTCACATGATTGGGAGATCTTGTGGATAAGGTTCCCAAAAAGAGAGGTGAGAATTACCTTGGATAAGACAAGGTGCTTAAAAAGTTAATTATTTACCCACATGTGACTGATGTGACAAGTCAAAGATTCTAGAAGACTTTGGCATATGTGAGTGATGTGACAAGTCCAAGGTTCTAGAACTTTGCATGGGAATAAGGAGAGTCTTGGAAGGATAAAGAGGAATTAAAAATTCCTTGGGGGAAGAGACGGGTCTTGGATGAATAAAAAGGAATTAAAAATTCTTTAGGGGATGGGGAGAGTTGACCAAGGTACTGATTAGGCTTAACTGATCAGTGATTAGAAGATAATTAGTGGTTAAGGAAGACTAGAAGCCAACTTGAAAAAGTTGGAGGATGTGACACATGCTAATCAAGGATTAGACATATGCACATCCCTAATAATGTGATTAGGATTAAGAAAAAGGATGTGACATGTGAGGAATTAAATAAATGTCATATTTATTTAATTCATTTGATGAAAGGGGGATTAAAGAGTAAGGTATTTAATTGTTAACTAAATACCTTAGGGATTCAGAAGAATTAAAGGATATTAATTAAATAATAGCAATATTAATTAATTAATGCAAATACAAGGATGTTTATATGAAAAGGGATAAATTTGGACAAATGTAAGTGTCCAAATTTAGGCATCTACATTTTTCCCCTCTTTGAGATGGTGTTACGAAGTAGGATCATTTCAAAGAAGATTAAAAGATAGAACCAAGAAGACGATGGTTAAGATTGGAAAAAGATTCAGTCATCAATGGGGTGACTTGGGAAGAAAGATGATGGGGGTGAAGATGAAGATTAGGGATTGAGGATTCCCCCTCAAGAGAAAATGTGAGTTCAAGAGAACACGGGTGTGCTCTTGAAATGGATGATGTGATGTGAGAGGAGGTGAGGAAGATGATGCAAAGTGATGGATAAGAGAGGATGATAAGTTATGGGATATTGGGAATCAAAAATGGATTTAAGGACAAATGTGATGTTGTCTCAGTCAAGCTACAAGCCAAAATGGGTTGATGATGGATGGAGTGCCATCAATGAGGGAATGATGTATCCAGAAACAACACAAGGATAGGGAAAGATACATCTCGATGATGATGATGATGATGATGGAAGTGTTGTTGATGAGGGAAGGATACATCCCAAAACAAAATGAGGATAGGGAAGGATACATCTCAACGAAAGGGTTGTTGATGAGGGAAGGATAAATCTCAAAACAACACCAAAGGATAGGGAAGGATACATCCCGATGATGATAACGATGGTGGGATTGAGGCTTGTAACAAGGTTGGGGACAAGACCAATGATGTGATTAAATGATGTTTGTAAGATTGAATGGAGGAGGATTGGATTGGGATGCGAGATGGATGAAAGGAACAAAAAATATGGGGGACAAGATGCTTAGAATAACCAATCTATATTATTCTAAGAAGATTGAAGAGATGATGATAAGAGATTGGATGGATAGGGGAGGGCGATTGATGAAGGATGAATGGATGGGGAGGGATTTTTTATAGATGATAGGATATAATGGGAGATGAAATGCAATCCTAATGCAATATTCCATTTTCAGAGCACTGATTTTTGCTATAGCATAAGACACAAGATGCCAGGGTATGAAAAACCAAGGCCTATTTGTGTCTAATGCATAAAACAAACACAATAAACAAGAAGGCTATTCCAACACCCCAAAGTCATGAACACCTTGGTCGGGCTAGGCATTGGAATAACCACAAGTACAAGAGGATTCCCCGGCATAACACAAGACCATAGGGATCTTGGTGGGTACTATGCGGGAAAACCAGGAAGACAACAACAAAAAAAAGATCAAGATATTCCCCTATGTTTACCAGTCAAAATACACCATAATATGAGAGATCATGGTGACCTTGAAAGAGATGATAGGGAACTCAAATGATAAACAAAAGCCAAAAGCATCAAGAGATCGCAATCAATTTTGAATGTCATTTGCCATAGGATCAAGGGGGTGGATGGGATTGATGAGGTCTGTTAGGAAGGATGCATCCTATTGAGACAAATGATGGATACTAAACTAAAAGATTGATAGGATGCAGGATACGCGGAACTAATTGGATTTGCTGATACTAGTGGATCTCATTTGTGAAGAACCAGCTATATAAGGGCATAGCTTGACGAAACGACACAAGAGAGACAAGATGCGAGACTGACACACCCTAAAGACCTAGGGGCTTGGGGGCCAATCAAAGATTAGCTTTGCCTATGTGAAAGCGCAGAGCCCTCATAGTTTGATAAAATGTTGACGACTGACCATGGATAAAAGTGGGAAGAGGACAATGGAGACATCGATGAATTACAGGATGGAGAAAAGGAACCTCGGGGATGGATCAAATGATCAACCTTGCCTATGTGAAAGCGTAGGGGAAATTTCGTTCAACAAAATACCAAAGAAAAATGATGGATAAGGGATGATGAGATATCCCTGATAAGAGGACAAAATGATGGGACCAATATGATGAGACAAGATAGACTAGGTGGATTGGATAGGATGATAACGATCACACAAAGCTTAGGGATGGGATAGTTACCCAAATCAGAAAAAGATGAATTGGGATGATGATATGATGGAGAGATGAGTGATGAAAAGTGATAGGAGATTGAAAAGATGTGCAAAAGAAGTGGGAGTGACAACGATAAGATAGATGGAATTGGATTGCATGGAGGGAAGCCTATAGCTAGATACCAATGACAAGGGATTATGAGATGGGATGAGGATAAAAATGAAGGGATGGATAGATAAAGATAAGGTGAGGGAAAGATGCTAGGATGGATGGATAAAGGGATACAGATTTGGATGGGGAAAAGGTTACTGGATGGATAGGTAAGGATTTGGAAGATGGGAGGGATTGCGATGATGGATGGATAGAGGGATAAGGGAAAGGAGATGGAAGGGATTGTGTAGATGGATAGGAAGATAGGATGGGGAGGATGGAAGTGATTTCTTGGATTGGTAGGAGATAAGGATACATTGGGAAGATAAGGATGGGGAGATGACAAGGTTGGTATGGGGATGAATGGTGTCTCAAGGACTATCTGGGAGAAGATGGGTCCTCTAAATATGTCATGTGTGATGAGGTAGGGCCGATGGGGGAGACAAATGAATGGGAAGATATAAAAGAATTGAGATGGATATGGATAGGATGCATGGATAGGGGAAGAGGGAGATTGATAAGTAGCATGATAGGTGGAAAGAAAGGTAGAGGATGTGGATAAGAGTTAGGATAGTGTATGGATATAGGGGGTGGCACCAAGAGGTGTCAAGCACATTTATATGTTTCTATCTAGATCAAGATCACAGGAGGGATGAAGGTTGGGTTAAAATGGGATATGATAGGTGGGATATGGAGATGTGTTAGATGGAGGAGAAGGGTAGAAGGGGATCCAGTTGATGGGTGAAAGGGGATGAAGTTGCTAAGTCTGGAGAGAAGTAGTTGGATGGGGATTTACATGATGCCTATTTGTCAGTTTTCATCATGGTACTTATCAGAGGCACTTGTTTGCGGTTTTCACCATTGGAAAAATTATTTCTCTTTACTCTTTTTATTTTTTGTTTGATTTTCTAATTTTTTTTGACTTTTGGATTTTCTTGACTTTTTGGATTTTTTCTTAACTTTTTAGATTTTCTTGACTTTTGGATTTTTGGAAAGAATGTGGATGGAGATGGGTAAGGATAGGGATGCAGATAAGTGGGTGTGGAAGACATGCGATAAAGAGATGGATGGGGACTCAAGTATCAAATTCCATACAAGTATTAAAAAAAGATCCCATGTTCGAAGTGACTGTTGGATGTTGGTACAACCTTATTAAGATAAATGGATTAGCAAAGGGATGAATTAGAGGGATTTGATGGGGTAGATGTGCTGGGAATGTGGATGGGATGTTGGAAAGGGGTATGGATGGAATGATGGGGTGAATGTGTGATGGGTGGATTTGTTCAGGACCAACATTGGCACATGTGGTGTTGTATGTGAAAGGATAGGAGGGTTAATGGATGGAGAATGTGGGGATAATGGAGGATATGGGATAGTGAATTTTGGGACGTAAGGACTCAAAACAAATTTAGGAGATGAAAGGGGTGTATGATTAGCTTTTGGATTAGCAATTTTGAATGTTGTTATGGATGCTTCATTTGAAGGTATTGCATCTTTTTTCTTTGGGATCCACATGGTTTTGATCTTTGCTTTGGTGGGCCTTTGTGGCCTATGGATTTGATTTGGATTTTGGATTTGATTTTTCTTTTCATCACCATGTCTTTTAGAGGGGACACAAGGAGCTTTTGATTCATGTGGATGTTTAGATTTATACATTTTTACTTTAGCATCCAAAGTGCTTTTAATAGCAATGGGATGGGTGCTAGGAGATGGATGATGTGGAGCGATGGAGGTAAGATTATGGGGATTATGTGTAGATGGAGGATGTGTAGGTACTTTCCTTTGTTGATCCTGATTAGGGGACTTGTGAGAGGGATGTTTATGATGGAGGACATGGATAGGTGATGAATGGATGAAAATTATGAATAAGGCAGATGGAGGGAGGTGATTTTGGGATATAAGGGGCCCAAAACAGATGTAGTGGGTGGAGGGACATAAGGACCACAAAGATGGATGGAGTAGATGAAGGATGGGAGATGGTGGATGGAGGGATGTAAGGACCCAAAATGGATGGAGTAGATGAAGGAGGAATATGGATGGTTGTTTTGAGATGATACGATAGAGGAGGGATGATAGCATATGATCTAGTGGAGCGATGGGAAGAGCCTATATTTCTTTTGGAAGAGGCTTGTTCAGGACATCTAGAGGTTGTACCAACATCTTTAGATTTTGAGTCTTGAGAAATATGTCCAAGACTTTGCATAAAGATTTGTTCTTTGACCTAGATGGGCTCTAAAAAACCTTGCTCATGAAGGCCTAAACCTTTTCCTTGATAGTTCATGTTCTTGAGCATGTGATCTATGGCAGGATTCTTGTTATTCTGGAAGAATGATGCGAGTCCATTATTAGGTGGAGGATGATGGGTGGTGTATATTCTTTTTTTTTCTTCTACAAGAAGACCACCATGGAAGAATGTGAGGGTACCAAGGGGGTACAAAAGCGGTGAGGGAATAGAAGGTTTAGGTGATGATTGAGGATCATGGGATGGAGAGGATGGGGTAGCAGCATCTAAATCAGGATGAGTGAGCAATAAGGAATCAAGAGAGTGATTAGGAAATATGATAGGATCTAGATTTGTGACAGCAAGTGATAAGAGCTCATGTGATGGAGTGATAGAATCTTGAGTGACAAGGGGATCATGGGATGGAATGGATGATGGGAGACTGTGATCTTGAGGTGGACTAGATGGGATGGTAGGATCTTGATCTAGAGAATGGGATATGTTGGCATGATTTGGATCAAAATCTTGGCATGACTCATCTTGTGTGGATGGCATGATGATCGAGTCTTAGAGGGACTCTTCAAGTGGGGAAGATGGAAGGATGGAGGATTCAAAGTATTCATGGGAAGGGATTTTAGTGCTACTAGGAGTGGGAAGAGTGGATTGGATTTGGGTGTCTTTGATGGGTTTGACAAATCTCAGGGTAGGAGATGGGAGTTCAATGGATTTGGTAGGTGTAATGGTTTCAGTGGTTTGGGTGGTACTAGGGGTGGTAACGTCAATGATAGGTGTGGGATGGAGAAGGGTCTCATCACTATCAACCATGGATGATGGATTGGGATGGCATGGTTTCACGACTTCAAGGTGTGGAGTGGGGGATGTATTCTTTGTCATAAGTCCTTGGAGAACTTCTAGAGTGAGAAACTTGCATACCCTAAGCTGAGATGGCATGATAGGAATAGATGGAGGATTAGGGATTGGTGGAGGGACTAGAGGATTATGGATTGGTGGACTAGGGTTAGATGGAGGAATGGGGATTGGATATAGGACTAGTTGTAGATGGAGGATTAGAGTTGGATGGAGGAGGAGTTAGGAGTAGGGATATTGGAGTGGTGGAGGTGGGATGGGGGACATGG
>VDFB02185796.1:0-25663 GCA_007258455.2 Sequoia sempervirens
GCGTGAAGAATTTCAAAATCATCTCCTTGTTGAAGATAACTAGTACCCAGAAGAAAATTCCCCTCGGAAAATGCAAAATTCCTGTGTATCACTACAAAGGGGGATATTTAATTCTTTTATTTTTAACCTTTGCAAAATATTTCACCAAGGTTTATTCTTTCTTCTCCTCTGGGCGTGCTTTTCCTTCTCTTGCCTCATAAATTTTATCCACTTGCCTGACTCATGAAGGGTGTATTTGAAGAACCTTGCCTTTAATTCCACCACTTAAACAAATTTCCTTCTCCATCCTTGATGGGTGCATATGGGGGGTTTGACTTCCATTTTATTGCCTTAGAAAAATTTCCAACTTCAACTCTTGAGTTAGGCGCATCAAAGGGGGTCTGCTTCTAGTTTTCCAGACTTAGAAAAAAATTCAAAATTCACTCCTTGCCTTGGGCGCTATTCCACCCCTGAGCTTTCAATTCTTCATACTTAGAAATTTTCCCATTAATCTCAAATTGCTAGGGCACATATGACATGGGCTACTTCCAATCTTGATGCCTTAGACAAATTTCTAACTCCTCTCATTAGCTTGGGCGCATTTTATAGGTCCTCCTTCCAATTTATGACACTTAGAAACACCCCAATAGCTCTCCTTGGGTTAAGGCGCATTTGACAACATGAACTTCAAGTTCTAATGCCTTAGAAACATATCTTGTCCACTCTCAAAGTCAAGGCGCATATGAGGGCAGGAGCTTTCATTTTTCCACACTTAGAAAATTTTCAACTAACTTCAAGCTTGTTAGGGCGCATTTTAGAGGGTGGACTTCCAATTTGTGATACTTAGAAAACTTTAAGCCTCTTCTTCTTCTCAAGGCGCATTTAGGGTAGGGAGCTTCAAGTTTTTAATACTTAGTCACATTTCCAACCTCCTTCAAGTTAAGGCGCATATGACCCCCTCTACTTTCTCTTTTCAACACTTAGGATATTTCTTCATGGCATCTCCTCGAGCTTGGGCGCATATAGGGGTCTCTTCTTCAAGTTTTGAATGCCTTAGTATTTTCTAGTCTTCTCAACTTCTTAGGTGCATATAGAGGTCCTTCTTCAAGTTTTCAATGCCTTAGAGTATTTTCTAGTCTTCTCAACTTCTTAGGCGCATATGGAGGGGTCACACTTCAAGTTTTGCACACTTAGATTTTTTTCAAGGCCTCCTCCCAGTCAAAGGCGCATTCAAGGGGTTGAACTTCAAATTTTCCACACTTAGATTTTTTTTTTCAAGGCCTCCTCCCAGTCAAAGGCGCATTCAAGGGTGTGTGCTTCCAATTTTACATAACTTAGAAAATTTTCAAGTGTCTTTCTCTCCAAGGGCGCATATGAGGGGTTCAGCTTCAAGTTTGAAGCACTTAGCATACTCTCTCATCCATCTTCAAGTAGCTAAGGCGCATTTCACCATGCCTACTTCAAATTTCAAGGACTTAGAAACTTTTTAATCTTCCTCAAGTAGCTAAGGCGCATACAAGGGGGCAAGCTTCTAGTGCGGATTTGAAGGTGTCCTGCTTTCAGTTGAAGGATTTTCAGCACTTTGTCTGACCTAAGGCGAATTGTTCGAGATGCCCTCAACTTGCCCTAACCTGCTATTTTTAGAAAGTTTCTCAAATTTTGTAATTCAAGCTGATTCCAAGCTCCGAAAGGTTGGATTTTGATTTGCCTCGAACCTTGTAACGTGACTGAGCTGCTGATGCCTGATGCCTGTATGCTTCTGCTATTTTTAGCAAGTTACTAAAAATAGTAACTGTTCAGAATGAGCTCAAATTTTGTGTGTAAACTGTTTGAAAGATGTTGATGGTGACTGGATGATGCCTCTGCGTGACTCTCGTGTTTCGCTCTACCTTTTAGGAAACCCTAATTCCTCTGCATGGACATGCTAAAAATAGTAAGTGCTTGATTTTCGAACCTCTGCAACTCCGTTTGATCTAAAATTTGCGCCATGGGGTCCTCATCACTTGCTTGACCTGCTCACACTGGTGCCTCACGCTGACTTGCTATTTAAAGCCCTGTTTCAGAAGTGACTTACTATTTATAGTAACTGCTTGATTTTGAGACTTCCACAACTCCGTTTATCTTGAAATTTGAATGACGTGACCCTCATCGGTAGACTTGCCCGTTCACACTGGCGCCTGATGCTGACTTACTATTTATAGCCTGTTTCAAATGTGGCTTACTATAAATAGTAAGTGCTCCGATTGCCTTCAAATTTTACCGTTGGATAGCTTGAAAGATACTGATCGCAGTGGGATACACCGGTTTTCGAAAATTCTGGCATTTGACCCCTCATTTTGGGACCCAAAGCTGGAAACCCTAATTCGTCTTGCATGTGCTTCAAATGACCTCCGTTTGACCCCGTTTCTGTTGCATGTCACTGTGTTCGTGATTCTGAAGTGTTGGGTAGCTGCAGGAGTGATCCTGCTAAAAATAGTAAGTGTCCAAAAAAGTGACCAATCAGCTGTCGGATGAGTTTGCATGTCACACTGCCCGAGAGATCTCAAAAAACCTAGAAAAACCCAGAAAAATGATCAACATGCGGGCACTGGCTAAAAATAGCAAGTTCCGAAAAAGTGATCAACTTTGCTTGCATGTTACCTCGTTGCGAAG
This sequence comes from Sequoia sempervirens, assembly GCA_007258455.2. Taxonomy (NCBI): domain Eukaryota; kingdom Viridiplantae; phylum Streptophyta; class Pinopsida; order Cupressales; family Cupressaceae; genus Sequoia; species Sequoia sempervirens. The sequence goes on from VDFB02185796.1 coordinate 2,632, forward strand.
CTCTCGAAAAACCCAGAAAGATTATGCAGACATGCGCCGAGAAATCTTGCATGCAAACCCTAAAAATGGCCTTCAAAGGCAGGACTGCTAAAAATAGTAAGTTGTCCAATTCAGCTCAAAATTTGCAGGCAGATAGCTCAAGGTGCTCAAAATGCAGTGTATCGGTCAGAATTTGAACTGTGCTGAGAAAATGCCCCAAATCAAGTACCTACTAAAAATAGTAAGTTGTCGAAACTTGGTGAAAACTTAGTGGAAACTTGTTTGTAGCCGTTCTGACAACAATGTTAGCCAAACTTGATTTGACCTCAAACTGATGTGAGAAATGCAAATCCTAATTCAACAGACTTAGCCAAAATTTCAATTGACACAGGCACATCCCCGAAAAGACAAGCAGCAAAGAGGGAGACAGCGGGAAAAACCAACCAAAAACAAGCCAAAAGACGCGAACGAAGCAAAAATTAGGGGGTCCCCATTTGCAATGGCGCGATGTTTGAAAAGGTCACAAGACGTACTATTTTTAGTAAGTCATGATTACAGCTCAATTGTTGCTCAAGTGAAGTTTGCATGCATTTACTATTAATAGCAGTTTGCTATTTTTGGTAAGTTCTATTTATAGCAGTGTCATTCCAGCAGCAGCACACTCATTTCCAGTTTTTCATTCTATTTTGGGCAGTGAGGTTGACTAGTTTGGGCGTTGGATTCTTCTTTCCTCTTGGAGCTAAGTTTTAATAACTTAGTCATTTTTCAGTGTTACCTTTTGGACCCCATGCCTAGGTGATGAACTTGAAGTTCTTTAAAAAAAAGGGGCTTTTGTGTGGACGTCCAAGATGAAATATTAACATCTTTAATGATGTTTTATTTGTTCTTTTTGGTGGACGCCTAGGGAGGAGATATTAAAATATTTTAATATTTTATTTGCTTTTTGGAGATGGGCGTCCCATGAGGAAGTTGAAAAGTTTCTTTCTTGGAGGTTTCAAATTGATTCATTTTCCAGCTAAAGAGTCTATTTAATGAGGCCTTGCTCCTTCATTCTTATCTTTTGGAAATTATGTAATGTTATGCTGCTGAATTGAATTCAGAGCTGCTTTGAGATCCCTCCTAGCACCCTTACTTCGCCATTCTTCGGGCTTGAAACCATAGCTTCCTAGATGGCTACTGAAGACCGTTCTTCACTCAGGAGTGCGGATAGAGCTCAATTCTGATTTTATAAACAGATTGCTGCTGTATAGTCTGTTTATTTCTGCTGATGATCCTCATGGTGGAAGCATACTTCTGTTGATAGCTTCACCAACGATTTTTATTTGGTTCTAGGTACTCGCCCATGCTATTTCTCTGTGTAGGGCGCCCAGTTTTGCAAAGTTTCAGATTTTATTGTTGAGTCTTTGAATTTCTAGAAGAGGTCGACCTCCTCTTGGGCTGTACCATCTTCATTGTTTCTGCATTGGGTTTTGTGCCACTGACTGGTGCAGATTTTGAAGGTGTCTTTCTCCTGTAATTGGGACACCTAGCTCACAAGATTCATCTGCTTTCAGTTTCTCGTCATTCGGACTCTGTTTAGTGAAGTTATGAGTAAATTGGTGAATCTCTCATACTGCTGATCTAATTTTCTGTACTTTCTGTTTCTTATCAGATCTAGAATACTATTGATTTTGAGCCTAACTTCTATATCATTTCATGTTATATCAGTTAGAGAACATGTCTCTAACATTTTGATGTATTAGTTTCAAAAAAACTGAATTATTGTGCAACTGATTATCTATTTTGTAAAGCTGGTTTAGTAGTACTAATAGCTGTCATTTAATTTTTGCACTTTATGTTTGTAATTACTCCCACTGAAGAAGTGGTTGAGTTTATATTTTACTTTCAGCACTTTGTTTAAATTCCCCCCCACTAAATAAGTGGCAGAGAGGATTCATGGCTGGCTTGCCGCCTTAAAAATTGTAATAACTTTGCTTCCGCTGAATAAGTGGTAGAGCTTTATGGTCGGTTATCCGCCTACTCTTTGTATTTCCATCATTTACTTTCATACATGGTCGGCTAGCCGCCTAGCAACTTTGTATTTCATTTCCAATTTGCTAACTACCCTTGGCACCGTATGCTCTCACCTTGCCCACATTGGGATCTTGGTGATCAAAAGGTGAAGGGTTACTATTCTTGCTAGTTATCATTTGGAGCTAATGCTAATCAATGGTGTGTTGTGCTGATAATTTCGGGAAAAATTAAGGGGGGAATATTACATCTGCTTTGCTAGTCATTTTGGCCAAGTGCACCTCATACTCCTTGCACGCCAAGAATAGTGTCTTGTATGTCGTCTCCATTTCAAAGAGTTGTGCCACCAGCTTATCATCTTTCCCATGGAAGGTTGGCCTCTTGGGGAACCAAGTTGCCATCATCTCCAGTGTCTGTGTGGCTAGCCAATCACCTATAAATATACGATTGAACTCTTTACCACTCTCCGAGTTCATGAACTGTATGATCCACTGTGCCTCGTGCTCTGCTATGCGAGAGTAGTTTTGATGTAATGTTTTTGCAATATTTGACACCTCCTTTATTACAAGCACGATAGGCTCCAAGTTGTGGATGTATCTATCAATCGTGCCTACTGGATCATCTCGGTCTGGCTTGGGGATTATCACAACAATCCCCTCCGACAAGGCTGTATTAGTATCACTGGACTCCCCATCGATATCGAGTGCAGGTATAGCTGGCTTTGGTGTAGCATGAGGTTCCTCATTTGACACAATGTGTATCACCTACTGTGCCATCTCTCCCCCCTCCACTATTGGCTGCTCGGCGACTGGCATGGCTGCCACTGGCTGTGTGCTCTCCGCTACTCCTGTCGGCTGAGTGCTCTCAGCTGGTACAACCTCTCTCTCTACCTCCATCTCCATCAGACTAGGCAAGCGTATGGGAGAAATGTTTTCCTCCCGGAAAGGAGTTCCCATTTTCTGCAACCAGCCGTCTACATGTAGTGTCCCTCTTGGTGATGTCATGGCATCGGTCTCGCCCATCATGCTATCCAGTGCCATGTCCTCAGCTACTCCTCCCTCGGCACACCTTCTTCGGGCAACTCTTGTTGTTCTACTGTTGGTGTGCCCTTAACTGCTCCACCCTCAGAAAATTCCTCCTCTAACTCCTACTCAACTGGTGTCATCACCCGGTGGTTGATGCCTAATAGTGAGGTGCTGACAACAGATGAGGAAAGCGCTAACTGTTCATAGTCCTCGTTGCTTGCTTGCTTCCTCTTCCTCCTTACCGTCTTTGGTTCCTCTACTATACCTCCAGTGTCCAAAGTTGTCCACCTAAAAACGGTCGGTCAAGAACGGTCATAGTCACTTGCTGGCTGCAGTCTCCCTAACTTGCCCTCTGACACCTGATTGTAGACTACATCCAAAAATAGGGCTATGAGATGTTGGGTCATGTAGAATGCCTTATGCTTGCATTCTAAAAATTCCCTAATCCTCTCCGACAGGTATAGTGCCCAATTGTACACCCGCCCTACACTGAGTCCAAACATATAGTCAACCATCTAGGTTGCTATATCGGAGGCTCGGCTGGTGCCTGTTAATTTGCACTTTATGAGGTCCATGATACACTTCCAGTCGGCATTCACAAGCATATGTTTCCTCAACCCCTGAGCTCCTGAGTTCCAAATTGTTTCCCATTCTTTTGCAATTATATTGGGCCTGCAAATATGTTTAATGATCATTTATTTTTTCCGCACTGTCATTTTTGTTGTGGGTTTGGCAACCACCTGCCTAGACGTCGGTATGCTAAAAACTCGCCTGAAGTCGGTTGGGTAGAAAGCAACTGTAAATGGAAAACCCTCATACTCGATTGTGCTTTGGTGAACATGCTGGTTGTAGTTCGCTATAATGTCCTTCAGATAATTTTCAAAATCCCTGGCATTAAAAAAAGGGCATTAAGCTACCTTGTCAACTTGTGCCAGTGTAAGTGCTTGCTTGATGGGATAGTTTGGTGCGATCTCCTGCCACCATGTTTTGCACTTCGTGCCTGTAAGACTCTCCCAAGTCAGCGAATCTGTTGTCACGTTGTCTACTTTTCCTTTATCCGCCTTGCCTCCAACAACCTTGGCTTTGATTATTATCTTCTTCCCTTTTGCACTCGTGTTGGCATCCATTTTCCTCCACCTGTGAAAATGACAATGCTTTGACTTGAAAATGATTTTTTTTGAAATTGAAACCCTCCAATTCTTGCAATTGATATATGGTACAACCTTTGTCGTTTCCTAGAATTGGCATGCTTTTATAACTGATTTTGGCATTTGGGGGCTCCAGTCGCACTCTTGTACGACACTCTTTTTCTTATTGTGACATGATTCGATGGATGGTACGGATTTGAATTCTTTATAATGTTGACGCCTTACTTGGTCAAGGTCGATGCTTGGTACGACTTGCCTTTTTTATGCTTCAATGAATGGTATGGCTTTTCCTTGTTTGCTCCACTTGATAGATAGTACGACACTCTCCTGAATGTTTAGTACGACTTCCCCTTCTCTGGTTCGTACGACCTTTTCTTGGTTGCCGCCTTGTACGGCCAAGTGAGTTTCTTGTACGGCGAAATCTTCTTGATTGCGATCCTCCCTTTCACCACGTACGAACTTTTTGCTCTTGCTAGGTCGTACGGCCTTTAGGTGATATTTCTGTACGGTCTCCTTCAAGTTGTTCCTCAGTACGGCCTTTTGGAAACTTTTGTTTTGCAACCGTAGGACCTTTTTGATTTGGAAGACTCATACATTCTTTACTCCATGGACTTATACGGCTCCTTGCTTATGGTGTATGGATTTCCCTTTCCCACTTCGTACGGCAGATGATTTGAACTGTACGAACATTTCACCTTGTAATTGTACTACCCTTGTGTTCTCACGAAATCATACGGACTTGTTTGCAATTCTGGCGAGTGTCTTCTCTTCTCATATGGACTTTCCTCTTTGGCATGTGCTAATGGTTTGGGAGGGGTTTCGTACGACTTTTGTACTGCAGACGTTTTCTATTTTTATTTTCTTCACATTAAGCGTTCCCTCTAATTTTTTAATTCCGCCTTCATTTCTTTTATTTATCCACTTTTTCCATTTTTCCATTTTTTCTATCTTTTCCCACTTCACGACTTTTGTAATACTCAATTTTTTTCTTTTCTTTTCAATTTTTATCTCTTTTATTATTTTTCCCACTTTCTATCTCCTCTCTCTTTATTTTTCATTTTTTCACTTTTCTCATCTTCTCTCTCCTCTCTCTCTACTTTTCTCTTCATTCCTTTGATTTCTTCGCGTTTCCTTACCTGAAGTTCTAAAGCATAGTGCCACTTGCATGTGTATGGGGGCCTCTTGTAGCATTCTTCTTCGCAACAGGTCCCCATATACTTTACATCAAACCACTTATCAAGTAGAGGAGCAAAACCGATACCTTTAAAGTTGTTGTCGACATATCTTCCTCTGTACTATTGGTACCACATTACATCCTCTCCTTTCACTGTTGATGGCTCGACTAGGTTTGGTATCACTCTCCACAGTCCATCCGTCATTGCGACCCTCATCACCTTCGACACCTTCCTTCTGTCCGTTCTCATTTGTTTCAACAAGTCTTTCGTGTATCCATCAACGTGTGACACGAACATGTCTTTCATCATTATTACGGTCTTCAAGCATGGGCCAATCTTTTTGGCATACACGTTCCACTGCTCATCACTCCACCATTCTTCGTCCTCTTCGTCAGTGTCACTTGGTTGCCGCTCCCTTCATTCCTTCGCCACTTGCTCTTCTTTCTCTTTTTGAGCATCCACATCCAATTCCTTGGCGAGGTACCCTCTATTTATACCCTCGTACGGGGCCTGGTAACTCCAGTGTCCCCCTATCCGTCGCCACAGGGCGGGTGTTCCGAACACTATATTTGTTAGATGCTTCTGCACCCGGGGAACTGCGAAGCCTTCAACTTTCTTCTCTGGCAATCTTTCTTAATTAATCTTATCTCTACCTGATGCGGCCCAGTCTTCTTCGGCAACGTATCCACTACCTCCTAGGCCCTAGTCTTGTTCCTTATTGGCTTCATCCTCCTGTACTGACCAATTTTCTCTAGTTGCATATCCCAACATATTTATTTGCACAGGTTCCTTTTTTTACAAATTTTCAACTTCAACCCGTTCACGGGATCCTTCAGCATAGTGTCATTTGGTCTTTGCTAATTTTACTGCTCTGTTGTCTCCAATTTCATGGATCCAAAATGGTCCCAACCACATGATTTTAAACTTACCCGGCTTGAGTTTGTTACGATCGTTGTATTTCAACACTAACTACCCTGACTGGAAGTTTGCTCGCCGGAGATGTTTGTCGTGCCAAAACTTCCGCCGGTTCTGATGCACCTCTGTCGCCCATTGAGCCAACACTTGTCGTTCATCCAATTTGTTCAATCAGAATAAGCTCTCCTTCAAACTCTCTGTATCACCTAATCTATTTTCCACTACAATCCTTAAGCTCGACACTAGGTACTCCACTGGTACCACAGCTTCTTGCCCGTACATCAGTTGGAAGGGTGTATGGCCAGTTGTTACTTTGTAGGTCGTAAGGTACGCCAACAATACGACTGATAGTCATTCTTCCAATTCTGCCTCCTCAATGCCACAACATTTGTGGATGACTGATACAAGTATTTTGTTAGTTGACTCCACCTGACCGTTCGTTCTTGGATAGTACGGGTTGGAAAGATTGTGTAGGATCTTAAACTCCGTTCTCATCAGTTGTATGACGTGATTCACGAAGTGACCTCCCTGATCACTCATAATCTTAATAGGTATCCCATACCTTGTGACAATTTGCTCGTACATGAACCTAGCCGTACTGACTGTAGTGTTGTCTGGTAGTGCTCGGGCCTCCACCCATTTCGTTAAGTACTTCGTGGCGACGACAATGTATCGATATTAGTGTAGTTAGCTAAGCTTTAGTGGCCTGATGAAGTCTAGCCCCTGCCATTCAAAAATCTGTTGAGGATGCGACGAAAAGAGCGGCATGAAGTCTCTCTTTAGTGGTTTACCAACCCTCTGGCAGGTGTCGCATCCTACCACCCACTCCCATGCGTCAGTGTGTATCGTCGGCCACTAGAGACCTGCCAATAAAACTTTTCTTGTTGTGGCATCCGGACCCATGTGTCCTCTAGCTAGTCTTCGTGCGCTTCCTTTAGTACTCCTGGGATTTCTTCCTCCATAACACACCGTCGGAGTACTTGATTAGATCCCATCTTATAGAGCAACCCGTTGATGAGTTGGAATATTTTGCTCTTCAACACCAGTTTACGATGTTCTACCGGTGGTATGTCCTTCGAGAATGGTGAGGTGGATAAGTATTCCCCAATCTTTTCGTACCATGGGGGTAGAGCTGCTATTTGGAATAACTGTGCATCTGGAAAGTCTTCATTTACCCCATCTAGTGGTTTTCCAGACCGTACTTTTGACAGTTGGTCAGCGATGACATGACTCTTCCCTGATCGTACGATGATGGTGAATGTGAATTCCTGTAGTAGTAACCATCTGCTTACCCTTCCTTGAATGATTGGTTTGTTCACCAGGTACATCAATGCCTGATGATCCACATCAAACATGAAAGGAGTTGCCAATAGATAGTGCCTGAACTTATGTACGACATACACCATTCCCAAAGCTTCCCTCTCTGTCATACTGTAATTTTTCTCCGCTCTGGACAATAGCCGATTGGTGAAGTACACCGGATGGTCCAATCCTTGAACGCCCACTTGTGCCAGTGTTGCTCCGATAGCAAAGTTTGAAGTATCCACATGCACATGAAATTCCTTGTCCCAATCCGAGTACGCCAAGATCAGGGAACTAATCAGTCGTGCCTTCAATTCTTGGAATGCCGCTTCTTGTGCTTCCGTCCATTCAAACGGTTGCCCCTTCCTTGTAAGTATGTCCAACGAGTACGAGATTTGGGCAAAATTCTTTATCAATCTTCTGTAATATCCTACATGACCGAGGAATGATTTCACTCTCGTGACATTCTGTGGAATTTCCATGTGCACAACCACTCGATTTTGTCCGAATCGGTCTTCAATCCTGCCTTGCAGACAATGTGTTTGAGTAGTTTTCCTTGAGTAACATGAACCGATACTTCTTGGGGTTGAGTGCCAACTGGGCTGCTTTGCATCGTTCCATACATTCCTGAAGGACCTTCAAGTGTGTTTGCTCATTGCTGAAGATGGACCAATCGTCAAGGAACGCCTTGAAATTCCCCATGGACATCTTGTCAAATATATGTAGTATGATCCGTTGGAAGGTTGTCGGAGTGTTGCACAGACCGAACGACATCCTATTGTACGCATACACTCCATTCTCCACAACAAAGGTTGTCTTAAGTTTGTCCTCCTTGGCTATGCTTATTTGGTTATATCCTGAAAACACGTCGAGGAATGAATACATCTCGTGCCTAGCCACTTCCTTCAAGATTGAATTAGTGAATAGGATTGAAAATGGATCCTTTATCGTCACTGCATTGAGGCTTTGGAAGTCCACGTGTATTCTGATCTGTTTTGACTCCTTCAGAGATATCACTATTGGTGACACCCAGTCACTCACTTCGACCATAAATATAATTCCAACCTCTAGCATTTTTTCAATTTCCTGTTGCACTTTCGCAGCATAATTTTTGTTCATCTAGTATGGTCTTTTCTGTACGGGCTGTGCTCCGGGTATAAGTGGAATTTGGTGTATGCACAACTTTCGAGGTACACCCTTTAGGTCCTTGTACGTCCATGCAAAGGCGTCCTTGTACTCCATGAAGATTTTAAAGGTGGTTGTTTTCAGTACAAGGTTCAAGTCGTCTCCCACTAAGATCGTACCCGGATTACCTTCTTCCCCCAAGTTGACCTGTATATTTGGTTCCTCGTACTTGATGACTTTATCTCCTTCGAAGTGGTGTGTTGGTGTGTCGTCCACTCTGGCCACTCCTTATTTATATACTCTGTACTCTGGAGGGAACAGTTGGCTTGTTGATGCTTCGTCCTTCCTCATCCCTTCCTCTTTGACTTGTAGCATATTGCAATCTTGCTGAAAAACTTCATAATCCTACATTTGCCAATGGAATAGTCCGCTCAAGGAATTTGTTTCATCTTCTGAGCACTCCTAGAGGTCTAGGATTCCTTCGTCATTCGGCTCTATCATTCCTCCTCCCTCCATTCCATCTCCTTTCTCCGATGCAGAGTCTGATGCCAATTCTTCGCTCACCGTTTGATTTCTCAGGTCGATCACATACTTCCTTCCGTTGCTTTTTATGGACAGCGTGTTTCTTTTCCAATTGTGATTTTCCCTGGCTACCACTAACCATCCTTGTCCCAACAATGCATCGTACGCCTTCCTCTGTAATGGAATGACTACAAAGTTCAGTAGGAATGGCTATGTTCCGATCACCACCTTTTGCACCATCAGCGTTCCCAACGGTTTGATGCCATGTTGATCGACATAGACGCGTTAGAATGTTGGTGGCCAGAGTGTTGGCTTCCCGAAACTCTTCCATGTGTCTTCCGGTAGTACATTGACTCCCTATCCTCTGTCGATGATAGTATTTGTCAAAATATTTCCTCTGATCTCCATTTGAACAACCGCTAGCATCTTCCCTATGTTTGCTATCAGTAGTACAGGGTGAATGGTTTGTTCATCGTACGGTGGCGGTTCTAGTACCAATTCTTGCCTTCCATCCTCCGATCGCGGATGCTTGCCATCCTCAATGACATTTATCATTGCCAGTCCCAACTGCGACAGAGTCTGGAGAAGGTCAGTTACTTTCACCATTATAGTGGTTTGCAATACCTGTCGTACATTGTTAGCTTCCGCCTTTGACAGCGAAGAGGTTCCTGATTTCTCTAGATGTGTTTTGTTTTCCTTTGTCATCGCCAGTTCCACTTCGGCTTTTGCTTCTTTCATCCTTTGTTTTTCCATACGTGTATCTGGGTAGGTTGCCTTCTTGGCTTGCACTCTGGTGATCGCCAGTACCTCTTGTTCTTCTACTTCTAGCATATGGATACCCTTCTACTTGGGGCATTCATTGTCTTCATGGTTGCCTGGTCCACACCACTTACACAATCTTCCTCCCGAACCTTGACCGTTCTAGCAGTCCCTAGCGAAGTGGCCCCATTCGCTGCACTTCCGACATTTGATCATGGGCCTTCCTTTGCCATCGTACTGTATCTTGCTTTGCGGGGTACTATTGTTGCTCCTTTGGTTATTTCGGTACCCTCCAGGGGACACATTGGAAGTGTTCTGGGATTTTGATGGTGTGTTCGACGGTGTCGACGGTTCACCCTAAGCAAAGAGTACTTGTGCACGTTTGACTTTTACGTTGTATGGGCATTCCTTCACGGAATGTCCCATCACTTGGCAGATATCGTAGAATAACTTCTTCTGACAGTTCGCCTTCGTGTGACCTTCCCCATTGCAGTCCGTACACCACAGTTCCCTCGCCTCCTTCGTGCTCTCCTTATCAGCCTTTAATTCTTTCATCATCCTTAACACATCCTTTTGGAGTGCTTGCACTGTTTTTGACTCTCCATCGCTATTGTCCATACTCTCCTCGTTGTCTGTCTTCCTTTTCCCTCGGGATTTTTTATTTTTTCTCTCTATATCCATTGCCCAATTGTACGCTTCTGCGTACGACGACGGAGGTACGACTTTCATTTTCTTTCTTAATGATGGAAGCAAGTCCTCGATGAACCACCTTTTCTTTAGCTCGTCAACCGACTGTGCCTCTAGTTTCCCCAACAAATCTTTAAGTCTCCGATTATAGGTATGCACACTCTCGTGCTTCGCCTGCTTCGTATTGTAAATTTCCGCTACAATCTCACTATCATCCCTCAAAAGTTTGAACTCATCTTGGGATGCCTTCTTGAGTAATCTCCATGATGCCCTATGTACTTGGTCCAATTTTGTGTACCAGTCGATGGGATTGTCTCTCAACGTTGTTGGAAATGCTCTCAACCAATAATCCAGATCATCCTGTCCGTTGGCTACCCAAATTGTTTCACATGTTTTACAATGGCGTACTGGATCTTCTAACCCATTCCTCGTGTTGTACCCCAAAATTAAAATTTTTGTTACACTTAGATATTTTGAAGAAATGAGTCAAAGTCTTGTTAAATCAGTCAAAAAGGTCAAAATTTGGGTGTGCATGTCTTGCATGAGAGGCTAAAACGCAAAATTTTCAATTTCTGACGATCTGGGTCTGCTAAGAGCAGCTTAACCTACAAAACCCAGATCTCAGTTTTTCATCCCTAAATTTTAGGAAAACTGCTATTTTTAGAAATTTTCTCGAAATAGTAAAGTTTTCCTCGGTTTTTCCGCTCTTTTTCAACGATATCGGCAAAATTTTCTAAAAATAGAAAATTTCTTTAAAAATAGAAAGTTGTCCGACAGTGGTCCGAATCGATTTTTGATTGGCTCCAAACATGTCCGTGATCAGTCGGTGCGCCGAATCTTAAAATAATCGGGCTGGTGGTTCCCATCGGGTCTATTCATTTTTCTTAAGCATATCCGAGTTCCGAGGTCATCAATGGAGGTCATCTGACTGCCAGGCGTCAATGTTAGCATTCAAACTTCCAGCAGAAGGTGAAACGATGAACATGCATGAGGAACGAGGAAGAAAGTTGAAAAGTCTTGAAAATTTTCTAACACTGCTGAGTTTGGGCGCCCTAAGTGAAGAAAGGCGCCCACCTTTTTAGGGTACCAGATGAAGGAATTAGGGTTACGGTCTCCAATGAGAGTTGTTCAGTTTTCAATACTACATGGATATCCCCGCCGAGAATCCTACAATCCGGGCTTCCAAGAATTCAAGTCAAAGCGGAAGCGTATAAAATGAAGATCTCGAACTTGAAGAAGAATAAATTGAAAATTCTTTTTCTAAGTTCTGATGAAACTGGGTGCCCCTCAGCTTGAAGAAAAGGCCTAACTTTCAAGGGTGCAAAACAGCTTGAAATTGCAATCTGCTGCTATAACGGATGTCTTCATATAATGCAAATGCTTTCTTAACGAGCTTTCATCCAAAGACGCATAAACGGCTCCCCGCAATTACTTGATTCAAAGAGTCGAACGTGAAGGTCCGGCGAGAGCTGGAAAGAGATCTAAAAAGCAAAGGTGAAAAAAGGTGAAAATAAACTAAGTGTTATAAAGGGCTCTTACCAAGATATAGGCCTCAAGCTTTTGAAGGGTTAAAAGATGCTTTTGGCAGAAGTGTTTCCAGAAGACCCCTCCTAAAATCTTCTCAGCTTCGCAATGAGCACAACCATCAGTCAATCCGACGCCCGGAGCTCAAGATTCAACAAGGTCGCCCGAAGAAGTGAAAGACATGAATAAATTGAAAAATTGTGAAAGACATGAATAAATTGAAAAAATTTCTAAGTCTGATGAAACTGGGCGCCCCCCTTGAAGAAAGGCGCCCAAACTTTAAAGCCTCCAAATGATGGAATTCGCAAAAGTAACGTCCAAGAAGGCCTCACCAAAATCAGTCTGGCTATCCAACGAAACATTCAGACAGTCAGTCGGATCAGCGTAGCTCCCGGAATCGAAGACTCACGTAAAAATCAAACGGAAAAGGAAGAACTTTGAATCAGAAAATGGCTAACATCAAGAAGTTGGAGTCACTTCTTGTAGCGAAAAGCTCCTCGAATTCGAGGTCGGAATCAAGTTTTAGCCGGAGGTGCCTCCTTAACGCTCTTTCTTCGGGACCGACAAAGTTCATGAATCCACTCAACAATTGGTCGCAAACCTATCAAATCTTAGAAATCGGGCTACTAAGTGGCATGTTAAAATTGAGAAAAGTTGAAAATATCAAAATTTTGACTAACACTGGTGGAAATAGGCGCCCCTCTTGAAGAAAGGCGCCCAAAGTTTCATGCCTTAGAAGATTTTTGAAGATTTTCAAAATTTCAAAATTTGCAAGAAGAAGAGGATGGCGTCCAAATTCAAGGGGCTGAGATTTAGGGTTTTGAAATAAAAGCAAAAAGAAAGCAAAACCTAAATCAGACCCTAAGTCTATTTAACATTTCTTTTTCATGTATTTTTCATTATTTTTGCAGATAGCATCCAGAGGAGAAAGTTGGAGCAGCAAGTTTGAAGAATTTTTGTGATTAAAGAATCCATAGTTGCTGGTTTTACATCAGATTTTTCAGACCAGCAAGCATAAACCCTTGCTTTTTCATTCTTTTTGTTCTAGAAGATCAAAATTTTCAAGCAGAAGGCCAAGGCTTTCAATTTTTCAGTCATCTGGGTCTTTTGCCTCTATCTTCTGAAGAATTTTTTCAGGAACTTCATCAAGTTGCAGCAAGTGCTTTTATCTTGCATGTCAGTGAAAACTTCAGTGCATTCAAATTTCAGCCATCTGGGTCCTTTCCAATCAGTCTTCTGAAGAAAACCCATATCGCAGCTTTTTTTAAGAAAGTTCAAAAACCTAGGGTTGGCTGCTTTTTCGATCAAACGTCAGAGTTTCGCAATTTCAATCAACTGGGTCCATTTCTAATTGTATTCTGAACAAAACCCAGGTGCCAGCTTTTTCAGAGAAAAATTGAAGAAATTAGGGTTTGCTGCTTTTTTAGTCAAAATTCAAGATTTTCAAAAACGGACGATCTGGGTTGTCTTGCAATGAAGTTCTGAGCAAAACCCATATCTTAGAAAAATTTCCAAAAAATTGTCCGTTTGAAGACGAAAAACCAGCATTCTAAAAATAGAAAGTTGCTCAAGACTTGTCTGAACATAGGCGAGTTTACAGTCATTCTTCAAGGTTTTCAATATGGAGTACACTCCCCTCAAGTTTAAGACCAAATCAGCACTATGTCAGAACTTCATCATCTCAGCTGAAGAACGAGAGGTGTGATATGAGAAAGAGGAAAGGTATCGGAAAAGAGTGTTGCAGTACTCTTCTGATGGAAATCAAGAGAGGTGTCAGAAACATAAAGTTGCAGAGCCGCCAAGTTATCAATTAGTGAATCATCTTTTTGGGCAGCGATGTTTTGCAAGAATAGAACTCATAAAACAGTTGAAAAAGTGAAAGATTCTCTAAGGGTGAAGAGATCTTAAAGAATCAGAATATTGCCTTAGTTGGCATAGATGCACCGAACCGGGACACAATTTCCAATTTTCTAGCGGATGAGATCGAGCTTTAAAGCAGCTTTCTTCTAGAAGCTTTCTTTCCCGCTTTCTTTCTATTCTTGGAATGATCCTTATCTATTCTTTGAGGATAGAAAGAAGATAAGATGTAATAGCTTACGCTTCCGCTTTTCTCATTTGTGGCCTTTTAGTTGTTATCTTCTTTTCTAGATTTAGTAATAAAGTTTGCTTGCTGAGCAAGCCCTAGATTGTGAAAGCAAGGAGATTTTAGGGTTCCCTACTCCTCTGCTTCTCTATAAATAAGAGCCTTTGCTCATTTAGTTTCTTTTAACCGTGCTAGTGAGAACAAAATGCTGAGCCTATTGTGCCTTCTATTTGTTGCTCAAGTATTGTTCATTTGTGTTGTGATAAGCAAATTGTTGAGCCTCTTTAGCCAACAAGGAGTTAGTAAGATTGTTGTTTTCTATTGTGTTAAGAATAAGTTTGCAAGCCTCCTTAGCTGCAATTTCTTGTCTGGCTGTACGTTAGAAGCGAGTTTTGAGCCAGAGGATTCGGAGCAATGAACCATGAGCCTCTTTGCCTTGGTCTAAAAATCTCGATTCAAGTATTCATGTTACGCTTTATGATCTTTATTTCAGCTGCCGAAGGCCGTTTGTTGGGAGAGATTGCTTAAAGCATTTTTGTCGTAAAATCTGCCCCTTTGGTTAATTCTCTTTAACTCTCTTGCCTCACTGCTACTCTTGAGAGGTTAGGAACGCCTTTAGTTGTTGTTTTGAGCTTGAACTTCTTTAGTTCCGTAGTAAATCTCGGGCCATGCGCTATTGTGTTTTTATAAACCTTGTGCTCTAAGCTGATAAAAAAGATAGGCAACTTAGTTTTAGTTTACTTTCTTGAATACCATCAGCAAGAGGGAGCTTCCCCTCCTAATTTGAAGAGCAGTTTATCTGTGCATAGCTGTCCGTTTTCAAATCCGCATTCCAGAGGTGCGAATTTAAACGCCAACACCTCGTAAATTTCGGCAGCTTCAGCCATTCGGCTGGTAGAGTCACCATCCTACCCCGATACCTTCCCTGTGTATTGGACCTGACTAGACAGGTTTTCCCGCTACGTTTTGGTGTGTCACCTGCACTCTCGGCCACGTACGAGTCCCTCCCACGTCTTCCGTTAGCTTCGTCGACACCTTGAGTCTCCTGCGGTTCACTTCGGTATTCCCTCTGCCCTGGGGTCTTAGGTTTAGATCTTCCAGTCCTTAGCCCTTCGTCGTCGTCCGATATCGACAACTCTTGAATGCGTCGGATGCTGCTGTCGAGTTCTTCACTTAATTCATTTTCATTTTCACTAATTTTGTATCTTTCTACGTACGGAGTGCTAAAGGGTCCTTCGTCCCTTCCCCAAACAAAATTTTGATGTGCTCTTCTGATAGATTGGTCTATTTCCTCAATATTTTCATGTGCTCTTCTAATACTTTGGTTTATTTCAGTTAGGTCCTCATTAAATTCTTTATCAATTTGTCTTAGTCTTCATCATCGGTTTTCTTGCTCCTATAGCCTAAGTAATCGCCGAACCTTCTCTTGAGTTTTGTGCCCGATTGGTACTCAGTTCTTGTCTTTGTTAGGCTATACGGGCATTAAAGGTTTTCACGCGATCATTGGTTGTCGGGAGTACGTCTCCGGCTAGTGTCTCATTCCTCCTCTTCCCATTTGGTTCGTTCTTTGTACCGCTACAATATTTGTTTCTTTCGGCTTTCCTGATCGCTCTTTGCCTGAAGGTCCTGTAGGATGATGAAATGGCAGGCCAACAGTCTTGGAAAACGGTTGAGGAGATGATTGACCTCGTCGTTTACTTGCAATCTTTCCTAGATGATCGCCTGAGGGATCTCTCCCCTGAGAGCTTCCCTTCGTACGTGGTCTCTTAGTGATATATCCCACAAATTCACCAAATCTTGTGTGAAAGATCCCTTACCAATTCTACCCTGAATTTTTCAGTTTTGCCCTCTTGCCATAATGTCAAACAGTTGTCTTGCATGGTCTGATTTGGTTTTGCTAATTGTGTGTTTGAGTTTCATTGCTTGTTTTTCATTGCAAAATCATAGAAGAAAGCATAGAAATGAAAGAGAACTATTGCATAAGTGAATGACAACAATTGCAACTCAATAGAATCCCTTTTTTTCAACTATATCAGACCTGATTACAAGTTTCAGAGGTTTGATATACATTATATCAGTTTGTAACAACAGTCTAAAACACTTATATAATGCAATATTTGACTACCCAAAATGATAAACACATACCTAGATGTATAGCTCTAATTATAGCTTGATTATTGAAGTCAAATTATGAATCACCTCGCTGTTACAACTTCAAATGGTATGGCTGAGTATGATGACGAAATAAGTGTTGTAGAGGATCACCAATAGGCTAGAAATAATTATAAAAATTAGGAACATCAACCTTTTACCAAACCCTAGGTGCCTCCCAAAATACCCAACAAGCAGCCTTGATCAAAACTCCACGAATAAGGTACCAAATCGAAGATAAATTGTTGTTGTGGAAGAATATGCAATAAAATCAAATACCCATGTGCCTTAGCTGCCATAAACTATCAAAATCTGCAATTATTTTTTGATAACTCCCTGTTGCAATCAATTCTAAATGCAGATTAACATGTAATGAAGTCCAATGATGCCAAAATGGAAACCCAAAGTAGATTTCCCTTTTCTGTGAACTGGGTTTTCATCCAATTCACTATCCTCCAAGGGATTTCGTCCTCAGAAAACCTGTGTGCTGTTGAAACCCTCTTCCAAGAGCTCAAACCTACAATGGCTTTTGTCAAAATGAGAATAGAATGCCCAAAAATGAGCCCAACAAATTGCTTTATAACCTTTCAAGAACTTTTTTATAAAAATCAATAAAAATAATCCTCCTTGAAGGTCTTTCCTTATCAAAAGAAAGGGCCACTTTTTAAAAACTTTGAATTACTAGGATGGGGGCACTTTTCACTATTCCCTTTATAATTTTTTGTTACTATTCACTTTTTACTATTCCATTAAAGCAAACTTTAATATTTCCAATTTATTCTTGGATTCATCAAATGAACTTCAAACTGAAAGGCTTGTAAAGCTCCCAGCTAAGCTCCACAACCCTCAGCTGGGTCCCCTAACCTTTTTGCCGACCTACGGGAACCCTAACAGTAGGCCAACCGCTGCTATAGTCTGAGCTGCCTATGAAAGGGACATTACAATCCTCCCTTCCTGGGATTGCTTATCCTCAAGGAATCGCCATACAACCTGCTGCTCCACTTTGATTGAAATGCTAATATACCATAGTCTGTGAAACAACATAATGAAATCCATGTGAAAAGATGCACCCAACCAATCAATACCAAGATCCCAAACCAATCTATCCAACCTACTATAACTGAAATCTCTCACGAATTCACCAGGAAACATCCATCCATTATGGTAGGCCAATAAGAAGATGTGAAGTTGAACTCTCATATGCATATAAACCAATCCATAAGACCACCAAACGCTGCTGTGATAACTCAAACCAGCATTAAGATTGATGTCAATGGTGTTATCATACCCATGTATAAGCAACAAATTCACCTCATAAGCAATGTCCATCAAGAAGATATGTCTCCACACACTCCCATGCAACTCAATAGCTGTTATAGACCATGCTAAATCTGAAAGTGTCATGGAGTTCCAAGTAGGACAGCTACTAACCCATGACGAATCAATGAAGATGAAGTCACCAATCAACAAATAGAAAGCTGCCATATCATAATAAATTAGTGACATAACCAAAGATGAGTTATGGATGCCTTTAACACCCATCAAAGACAACTCTTGAGTGGCTGGTCCACTATGGGTGTCAAGAACAAAATCATCAACTCCATGGAGGAAATGATCAACAACTGAAAATTCTGAATTATCCTCATCTATCCATGTGTCAAAACATGTAGGCATTCTCCTATCCTGTTCCATCATGCTTGAAGTTTCCACTAAACCATCCAAATGATATGTCTCATCAATCTCATCATTACAAACATGTGAACAACATAAAATTTCTGATTCATATAAATTCACTCTATCATTGTGTTTGGCTGTCATAAGAGGCTTGTTCATGACACGTTCAACCTCATTAACATTATTCTTTCGAGAGAGAGATCTAAGATAAGCCTCCCTTTGTTGTTTTGTCTGATCTAAGTGGTGAACTTGTTCTTTGACTTGTTGAAGACGCTGTCTTTCATGGGCAGCCACTAGCTTAGCCTCCTTGGCCCTTTGTGACCATATATCACACCAAATTTGTCTCCTTTCCACATCCTCCCAAGTCTGATATACAAAATCAGAATTCTTATGACTTGAATTCAGTACACGAAATCCATTTATAACACCCAATTTTTGAGCACCATCCATAGAAAACTCTATGCTACTATCATCCTTATGTGAACTTGTTACCTCATGATAGAGTGAAGGAATATGAAGTTGTTATAAAAATCAGAATACTTGTCATATTCTTGTGCCATGTCTTCAAGCTTCACAAGTGCATCTCCATTGAAAATTCCAAGCCCAACACTTACACTTTGTTTACCAACACTTGTAGACTCATTTTCATAAGTTTTTCCATGTGTAAGAGTAGCAATCTCATGAGAATGAGGAACAATATCGCTGTCCCAAATCAGACCTTTGGAATCCTCTTTTATGCTTACATTGTAGTCATCAAACACCATCAAGTCTTGATTTGTCTCATCTTCTTCCCAAGTGATTAGCGGTGGAAGTGGCTCAAAGAAGTCTTCATCACTAAATGTCACTAGGCTGCAAGGTACATGATTGTATGATTCTTCAATCCTTTCCTCAACTTCTTCAACTCCTACACCATTTGCCTTGTCATCTTGTACCCTAGGAGTAGCTGTTGTAAAGGACTGATTTTCTAAATTATGAAAGGAGTGATTATGCCCACTCAAAAGTAGACAAAGATCAACAATCTCTCTATCTTGATCTTTCACCATTTGGACAGCCATGTCTCTATCTCTAACCATTTGTAAATAGTCTTCTTTTATCAACTCCAAAGCCTCTTTGAAAGAGTGCAAATGTGTATGAGGAATACCATGCCCAATGCATGCATCTTGTGTACCAATCAAAGTGGAATCAATATCACTTGTTCCCCAATGACTAGCAGCTACAATATTGAAATATGCCCCTTAGTTTTTTCTCAATATTTTCACAACACAAACTAGCACTACGCCAATGGTTAGTGTTAGTTTCCAAAAGATAATCAGACTGAATGTAACCTTCACCAAGAATGTTCACCAAGATCCTTTGAAAGGCGAGATGATAGCATATGGCGATGGGATCGTTAGCCATTAAACAGAATTGAAGAACAATGCTGAAATGAAATAGGCGGTGATCCGACCATGAAACATCCACACTACCACTTGTTCAGTGGGGGGAAGATATTGTAATAAAAGCAATTCATCTGCTTTGCAGCAGGCATCCACTTATTCAGTGGGTAAAATATGAAATTACAATGTTTATTCCTACACATTGGCGGTAAACAATCCAGGGGTTACAATGTTTGAATTAAACACAAGTAAATGCTGAAATAGGAATGACTGGAACAGTACTACTATTACCGGCATTTACAATGAGCTTATTGCAATGAATATACAATAGAAATCTGCTCTAAACTTCTGCAAGAGTTATACTATACTTTTGATTTCAAATATGAGTTGGTACATCAAAGAAATTGAGCATAGAACAAAAATATAAAGGTCTGATATGAAATACCAGCAAATTGAAAGTACAGACCAGCAAGCTGAACCAACACCAAAAGCTTATTTCTCCCTTGAAACACCTTCAATGCTCTTCAAAACTGAAACAATATTTTCTTAAGGCAAGGCGACCAGCAAGCAAGAATCATTCAATGCAAAACAACCTCCTACTAGAAAGCACGAATTCCAATGCAAGTCTAGAGGAAAAGGTACGGCCCTATAAGGAGGGCGACCTCTCTTAAAAATCCCTTTCTCCAAGATAAAATCTGAAATTGCTCAAGAAGGGGCGCCAATAGCATTGAAATGGGATGGGTAAATACCCACAATTGAAATAAAATCACACAATGAGTGACAATAAAAAAACGTCCTTCAGCCATGACTGAACGAGCAAGCTAAAAACTGAAAATAACATCAAAATTCTCCAACAATGAAGCTCAATATGCACTTCTGAATGAAGCACACTCCCAAAAGACCATCTAATGAAGCACACTCCCAAAAGACCATCTAGGGAACCATAGTTTCAGGCCCAAAGAATGGTGAAAATACTAAGCTCCCCCTTAGCCGGGTTCTAAAATCAATTCAACAACATAACTTTTCAATATTTTCCAAAGATCCCATGTGAGTGAGCAAATGCCTTCTTTAATAAGTTCTGAGGTGACTCTTCAACTTCCACCTTTTCCCTCAAAAAGGGACACCCATTTTCCTTTTGCAATATTTTAATTTTTAAAACATTAAATTCACCTTTCCTCTCTAGGCGTCCACATCTCCTTGGCAAATATTAAACATTTAAATGTTTAATTTGTTTAATACCTTCAAAAGTGGCGTCCAATCTCAAAACATTTTCAACCTTAGAATTATTTAATGTTATCTCCTCATGTGGCGTGCACCCTCAAGGGCCCCATTTTAAAACATCACTAAGTCATTGTGCTAGGCCAAGGGGTCAAATTCAAAATATAAAATTAATAATTCTAAATAATTCAATTCCTCAAAATTGTGCCTCAGAAAGCCAAATTTAGGAATACTTAACTGCTTTGCTCAAAGTAGAAAGCTTACTATGTTGCTGCCAACTGGTGTACTGCTAAAAATAGAACTTACTAAAAATAGTAAATTTTGAAAGTTGTTCAATTCACTTTGCATGTTATATCATTGCGAAGCTCTTTGAAAACCCAGAAAGAATTCGCATCCAAATCTCGAAACTCCAATGTACTGGCTAAAAATAGCAAATTCCAGAAAAGGTTGTCAGATGGAAATGCATGTCACACCATTCTGAAGTTCTCAAAAAACCCAGAAAACTCCACCAGACATGCATCAGAAACTCTAACATGCAAGCCTTCAAAAATGCTTCAGAATCCCTATAAAATAGGAAACCCTAATTTTACCTTTGATGGGCCTACGAGCTTCCTCAAATAGGCTATCAGTCACCGAAGAGCGTATGGCTAAAATGGGGACATTACAAATATCACGAGAAAGTGACGATATACCACTACTGTTTAAAATAAAAAAACTAGGACTAAATCTTTCTCTTTTATCCATGCTTCTCAAGTCATCCATGTTAGAGCAAATGAACATACTCTTAGTTGTCCCCACCTTTGTCTCATTCTTTAGTGTCTTAAACACAATATGTTTACCCATGTGAGTAAACTCTAACACCATCTTGTTGAAGTCTTGGACAAACCTTCCAAGAGATTTCAACCATTGAATACCCAACACCACTTCATTCTTCTTAATGTTGATAATATCTACTACAAACTCAGGATTAAAGAAATCCTGCTTCTCATCATGTATGGACGTATGTTACGAGTTTCTTTGGACTGATTTATTGCTGTTGTTCTAAAGTAAACAAATTCAGTCCTCTTGGAAGAAACAACATCAAAATAGCCATGCTTAACCAATGCATCATGTACACTATCTTTGGGAAGCTCATTGTCAATAATTACTCCATGAATAGGAGTTGTAAGTTCATGTAGATGAAAAAGTATAACGCTGCTGTCCCAAACTAGAGATTCAGGACTGATTGTACCTTTTCTTTTATTACTCTAGAACTCTTTAATGCAAATGCACACCTGAATACACTTGGCAGCTCAATTTTGTAGCATGTCAAGTTTTGAAGCTCTGACATCCTTATACTCAATCAAAGTATCAACATCATAAGGGTGAGGAATCAACATACCAATTGATTCATGTTCTTCTCCCACAGTTGTTATGAATTCAGATTGTTGGCAAGTAGAAGTTCCCACCATCACCTCATGCTTATCTACCCGTTCATGAATGTCTACCATGCTACACTGCTTTCCACAACCATCTAGCTTGGATTCATGCTCATGTGATGTCGAAATATTGTGGTCCCAGTTTCTAATCCTTACCATTACCTCTATAGTTGATATGTTGTCCTTTACCAGCAAACTCCAAGGTGTGGTATGCGAGATAAACCAAAAATTATCAAAATGCAAGATCTTTCTAGTAAGAAATCTCCTAGTCTCCCTAATCAATTCTCTAAAACAAAATGCTTCATATGCTCTTAGCAATTGTCCTTCCAATGTAGATGATGCATGACTAACCATAATGTAACCAATAATGTTCCATTCCACACGAATGGATATAACACTTGTGGCTGATCCATTAAGCGTGTAACCAATATTCATCAACTGAACTCCAAACTGAAAGGCTCATAAAGCTCCCAACTAAGCTCCACAACCCTCAGTTGGGTCCCCTAACCTTTTTGCTGACCTACGGGAACCCTAATAGTAGGCCAACCACTGCTATAATCTGAGTTGCCTAAGGAAGGGACAATACATGTGTCAACTCGTCTTCCCTTTCTTCATTAGTCTCTACAGGCTCTTCCACCAGTCGATCCATTATGTTGCCATCTTACTGATGAGTGATTCCCTGGTACGCTTAGGCAATGATGCCAAATGTTTACTCGTCAAGTGCTACTTGTATTACAGAGTAAACTAGATTACGGAATAACATTGAAAGTATAGAAATTATTTACAAAACAATTGCATAGAAAGGTGTTTCAGATTATTATTCATATGGTTGCAGTATTATAATTCATCACATCTGTGCTAGTCCCCGATTACAACACATTCGGCACTATAAATAGTTAGCCGACGTCGGTTGAGGATACCAACCGTCAGCAACTACCCGA
>VDFB02185797.1:0-23786 GCA_007258455.2 Sequoia sempervirens
ACCAAAAGAAAACCAGAAGATCTGCACTGATCAATTCAAATCAAAAGCTTAACATTTCTGTTACTGAGCAAAAGATGGATGCAAATGAGTTCATATGAAAACAAAAGTATAAGATGCGCGTCATTATTTGGTTCCAGAAGGCGACGACTAGATGGCGTAAAAGAATGGAAGCACCGTTACTCTTATTTTCTCTATTCTCTATTCACATTGGCCTGCCACCATCAAATTGCGTTTCGGACTTTTCTTTCTGGAGGTCTTTTCGTACAATATCATTGAATTTATATGGATTTGAAGTGTGAATCTGGCTCTCGCTTTAACAAGATACTCTGGTCTCCTGCGCCACAAACCTTTTTCTTTCATTTCCTGGAACCAAAAAACAAAAGGAAAAGTCAGGCCGTAATGTCATTTATAAGAGTCTTAGGCCCTGAGAGAGACCTTGATCTAGGGTTTATTGTTTCTTATGCAGTTTAATCGTCTGCTCTGTGTGGGATTAAAAAAAATTAATTGTAGAGATTAAATATTTTAGAGTGGATTTACATGTGGTTTATAGTATATGGAATTATCTAGAACTTTTACTTATAGAGGAGGTACTTGAAATATTATTGAAGAGTACATATCTTGTTTCTTACAATATTGAAAAAACAACATTGAAATTTGTGATCTCTCTTTTAACAACACAAATTCTTTGAAAATAACAATTCACCGTTTCTAACATTTTCAACATATAGATGTGGCCCAAATTTAAAGACAACCTAGATTTACTTTTAGTATATATTCCTTCAATCAAAAGTGCCAAATAATTCCAAAAATATACCCTTTCCTTTTGTCATTTGGGGTGTATGTGAGGGCCACTTATTTATAGGGGTTGGTTAATAATGTGATTAAGTGGCTTCTTCCTTGTGATAGGGTGGCACTAAACAATTGTAGGTTGGTTTGTCACATCAATAATACAAATACTAAATAAATCTTTTGATATTGATGTTATAACTAGACATATGTACAATTAAGTTTTACTCTCGTGTTGATAAAAATATAATAGTTTATTTTAAATTTTGTTTATTACTTACAATACAAAAATTTGTATATAATTATATAAATTTGTATATAATTATTTGTAATGTATTTTTTCTATTTTGTTTAATAATTTTTTTCAATTGATTGGAACACCTTAATTGTATTAGAGAAGAAAAGTTGGTTTCTTTAATTTGAAATATAATAATTGAAAATAAATTTATTTAAAATGATATATGAATTTTATTTAAAGTATCAAACTATCTACTACAAAATATTTATATATTTCACTATTCAAATTGTAATTATAAGGATTAAATCTTTTAGAACAGAATGATTTTATATCTAGTACTCTTATTTATAGAGGAGGTACTTTTAATTTTGTTTCAAATATTAATAAGACTACAAATTGTGTTTCTGACAATATTGGAACATGTGACATCTCTTTCAAAAACATAAATTCTTGAAAACAACTATTCATTGACTCTAAAATTTTTAACATATAGACATGGATCAAATTTAAAGACAACCTAGATTTGTTTTTAGTATACATTCCTTCAATCAAAAGTGCCAAATGATTCCACAAATACACCCTTTCTTTTTGTCACTTGGTGTGTATGTGAGGGCCACACATTTATAGGGGTTGGTTAATAATGTGATTATGTGGTTTCTTCCTTGTGGTGGGGTATCACTAAAAAATGGTAGGTTGGAGTGATTTGGTTGGGTTTGTCACATCAATAATAAAAATATTAAATGCATATTTTGATATTGATGTTTTTGATTAAGTAAGCAATATTTATAGGGTGTTGTACCCTTTACACAGAAAGCCTTCAGGGCCAAAAAGAAGCTAGTTCATACCATGAATGAACTAGGAAAAAAATAGGAGCCACTAGGGCTCGACAGAACAGAAATAGTCTACACACAAAAACAACTAATAGATAGCTATTGAACAACAGATGAGGACTAGGCAACCCCAAAACTTGAGGGGACTAATTTGACTCCCTTCACCCTAGGCCGTGAAGTAGCGAAAGATTTGGAGAGTCCCTTCTTCCTCCTACACACAACAGACTAGGAAGACTCATAATCAAAGTCCACCGAGTGAGGCGAGAGGAGTGGATCCTCAACAACCACCGTGGGCAAAGAGCTACCTGGCAGCATAGAAGAGGAGACAAGAACAATTGAAGGACTAGTAGAGGCATTCAACGAGGGTCAGGCAGGCTTTGTTGGAGCATCGACAACAGATCGAGGCAATAATGGTTCCATGGATGGGATAGTCGGAAGAGGAGCCTGACAAGACACTGACTCCCTGGAAGAATCAACAGGGTTGTCCTCCTCAGAGGAATCATCCGAAGAGGGAGAGCCCACCATTAGTATGGTAGTACAATTAAGTTTTACTCTTGTGTTGATAAAAATACAATAGTTAAATATTTTAAATTTTGTTTGACTTCTAACTCAAAAAATTGTATATAACTATATAAATTTCTAGTTGATGTGGCTTAATATAAAGTCTTATTTTCTATTTAACTATTTTTAATCTATTTTTCTATTTTATTTAATATCTTTTTTTATTTGTTTGGAACACATTAATTGTATTAGAGGAGAAAAGTTGATTTTTTAAATTTAAAATATAATAATTGAAAAGACATCTATTTAAAATGATATATAAATTCTATTTAAAGTATCAAACTATCTTCCTCAAAAGATTTAAATATTTCATTGTTCAAATTATAATTATAGGGATTAAATGCTTTAGAATGGAAAGATTTTATATCTATTACTCTTATTTTTTATGAGGTACTTCTAATTTTATTTCAAATATTAATAGGACTACATATTGTGTTTCTTACAACACAGGAACATGTGACCTCTCTTTTAAAAATGTAAATTCTTGAAAACAACTATTCATTGACTCTAACATAGCATATAAACATGGTTCAAATTTAAAAGACAACCTTGATTTATTTTTAGTATTCCTTCGTTCCATAAAAAGTGCCAAATGATTCCACAAAGATACCCTTTATTTTTGTCATTTGGTGTGTATGTGATGGCCATACATTTATAGGGGCTAGTTAATAATGTGATTAATTGGCTTCTTCCTTGTGTTGGGGTGACACTAAATAATGGTAGGTTGGAGTGATGTCACATTTTGGGGGAGATTTGGGTGGGTTTGTCACATCAATAATACAGATACTAAATAAATAGTTTGATATTGATGTTAAAACTAGACATATGTACAATAAAGTTTCACTCTCATGTTGATAAAAATATAATAGTTTATTTTAATTATTTTTATGACTTCCAACTCAAAAAGCTATATATAATTATATAATTTTTTAGTTGATATGACTTAATATAAAGTCTTGTTTTCTATTGATTGTTTTTAATGTATTTTTTTGTTTAATATTTTTCATTTGGTAAGAACACTTTAATTGTATTAGAGGATAAAAGTTAACTTCTTTGATTTAAAATATAATAATATTAAAAATACATCTATTTAAAATTAACTGGCTACTAATCTAATTGTCTACTATAAAAGATTTAAGTATTTCAATGTTCAAATTGTAATTGTAGGGACTAAATGTCTTATAATGAAATTCATTTATATATAGTACTATTATTTATAGAAGAGGTACTAATAATCGCACTTCAAATATTATGATGAGTACACATTCTATTCTTACAACATTGGAGCTTACAATCTTTCTTTTGAAGACACAAATTCTTGAAAATAATTATTCATTGACTCCAAATTTTTCAACATATAGATGTGGCTCAAATTTAAGACAAACTAGATTCACTATTAGTATACCTTTGATTAAAAGTGCCAAATAATTCTATAAATATACCTTTTTTGGTCATTTGGAGTGTATGTGAGGGCCACACATTTATAGGGGTTAGTTAATAATGTGATTTAGTGGCTAGGTTGACACTAAATAATGGTAGGTTGGAGTGATGTCACATTTTGGGGGAGGTCTAGGTGGGTTTGTTACATCTATAATACAAATAATAAATAAATATTTTGATATTGATGTTATAACTAGACATATGTACACTAAAGTTTTACTCTCGTGTTGATAAAAAATTACATGTTATTTTTAATTTTGTTTTATGAATTTCATGGAACTCAACAAGAAACATATAATTACATAAATTTTTAGTTGATATGACCTAATATAAAGTCTTATTTTCTATTGACTATTTTTATGTATTTTTTTTATTTTGTTTAATATAAAAATGTTTCATTTGGTTGGAACACCTTAGGTGGTATATTTTTTGTGTTAATTTTGTTTCATGATGTCTGTTTATCCTTTTTATTAAGGTATGAGTCTAAATGGCAATTCAATCGTTTGCTTTGTGTGGGATTAAAAAGATTTAATTGTAGAGATTAAATGTTTTAGAGTGGATTTACATGTGGTTTATAGTATATGAAATCTTCTAGTGCTCTTATTTATGGTGGAGGTACATCAAATATTATTAAAGAGTACATATTTTGTTTCTTACAATATTGAAAAAGAGTACATATTTTGTTTCTTACAATATTGAAAAGAAACAATATTCAAATTTGTGATCTCTCTTTTAACAACACAAATTCTTTGAAAATAGCAATTCACCGTTTCCAACATTTCAACATATAGATGTGGCCCAAATTTAAAAACAGTCGAGATTTATTTTTAGTATACATTCCTTCAATCAAAAGTGTCAAATAATTCCAAAAATATACCCTTTCCTTTTGTCATTTGGGGTGTATGTGAGGGCCACTTGTTTACAAGGGTTGGTTAATAATGTGATTAAGTGGCTTCTTCCTTGTGGTGGGGTGGCACTAGACAATTGTAGGTTGGTTTGTCACATCAATAATACAAATACTAAATAAATCTTTTGATATTGATGTTATAACTAGACCTATGTACAATTAAGTTTTACTCTCGTGTTGATAAAAATATAATAGTTTATTTTTTATTTTTTTTTATGACTTCCTACTAAAAAAATTGTATATAATTATATAAATTTCTAATTGATATGACTCAATATAAAGTCTTGTTTTCTATTGACTTGTTTTTAATGTATTTTTTTCATTTTGTTTGTTTTTTATTTTTTCCAATTGATTGGAACACCTTAATTGTATTAGAGAAGAAAAGTTGATTTCTTTAATTTAAAATATAATAATTGAAAAAATATCTATTTAAAATGATATATGAATTCTATTTAAACTATCAAACTATTTACTACAAAAGATTTATATATTTCATTGTTCAAATTATAATTATAAGGATTAATTTTTTAGAACGAAATGATTTTATATCTAGTACTCTTATTTATAGAGGAGGCACTTTTAATTTTATTTCAAATATTAATAAGACTACATATTATGTTTTTGAGAATATTTGAACATGTGACATCTCTTTCAAAAACATAAATTCTTGAAAACAACTATTCATTGACTCTAAATTTTTCAAAATATAGACATGGATCAAATTTAAAGACAAACTAGATTTATTTTTAGTATACCTTCCTTCAATCAAAAGTGTCAAATGATTCCACAAATACACCCTTTCTTTTTGTCACTTGGTGTGTATGTGAGGGTGACACATTTATAGGAGTTGGTTAATAATGTGATTATGTGGTTTCTTCCTTGTCGTGGGGTGTCACTAAACAATGGTAGGTTGGAGTGATTTGGGTGGGTTTGTCACATCAATAATACAAATATTAAATATTTTGATATTAATGTTATAAATAGACATATGTACAATTAAGTTTTACTCTTGTGTTGATGAAAATATAGTAGTTTATTTTAAATTTTGTTTGACTTCTAACTCAAAAAAATTGTATATAATTATATAAATTTCTAGTTGATGTGGCTTAATATAAAGTCTTGTTTTCTATTTGACTATTTAATCTAT
The DNA here is from genome assembly GCA_007258455.2 of Sequoia sempervirens. Taxonomy (NCBI): domain Eukaryota; kingdom Viridiplantae; phylum Streptophyta; class Pinopsida; order Cupressales; family Cupressaceae; genus Sequoia; species Sequoia sempervirens. The sequence continues at coordinate 5,910 of VDFB02185797.1, forward strand.
TTTTTTGTTTTGTTTAATATTATTTTCATTTGTTTGGAACATCTTAATTGTATTAGAGGAGAAAAGTTGATTTTTTAAATTTAAAATATAATAATTGAAATGACATCTATTTAAAATGATAAATAAATTCTATTTAAAGTATCAAACTATCTACTTCAATAGATTTAAATATTTCATTATTCAAATTATAATTGTAGGGATTAAATGCTTTAGAATGGAATTATTTTATATCTATTACTCTTATTTATAGAGGAGGTACTTCTAATTTTATTTTAAATATTAATAAGACTACATATTGTGTTTCTTACAACATAGGAGCTTGTGACCTCTCTTTTAAAAACATAATTTCTTGAAAACAACTATTCATGGACTCTACGTTCAACATATAGACATGTTTCAAATTTAAAAGACAACCTAGATTTATTTTTAGTATTCCTTCCTTCAATAAAAAGTGTCAAACGATTCCACAAAGATACCCTTTATTTTTGTCATTTGGTGTGTATGTGAGGGCCACATATTTATAGGGGCTAGTTAATAATGTGATTAAGTGGCTTCTTCCTTGTGTTGGGGTGGCACTAAATAATGGTAGGTTGGAGTGATGTCACATTTTGGGGAAGATTTGGGTGGTTTGTCACATCAATAATACAAATACTAAAATAATATTTTGATATTGATGTTAAAACTAGATATACGTACAGTAAAGTCTCACTCTCATGTTGATAAAAATATAATAGTTTATTTTAATTATTTTTATGACTTCCAACTCAAAAATCTATATATAATTATATAATTTTTTAGTTGATATGACTTAATATAAAGTCTTGTTTTCTATTGATTATTTTTAATGTGTGTTTTTTTGTTTTGTTTAATATTTTTTCATTTGGTTAGAACACCTTAATTGTATTAGAGGATAAAATTTAACTTCTTTAATTTAAAATATAATAATAATTAAAAATACATCTATTTAAAATTATATATGATGTCTATTTAAAGTATCAAACTATCTACTATAAAAGATTTAATATAAATCAATGTTCAAATTGTAATTGTACGGACTAAATGTCTTAGAATGAAATTCATTTATATATAATACTATTATTTATAGAAGAGGTACTAATAATTGTACTTCAAATATTATGATGAGTACATATTCTATTCTTACAACATTGAAACTTGTAATCTCTCTTTTAAAGACACAAATTCTTGAAAATAAAAATTCATTGACTCCAACTTTTTCAACATATAGATGTGGCGCGAATTTAAGACAAACTAGATTTACTATTAGTATACATTCAATTAAAAGTGCCAAATAATTTTACAAATATACCTTTTTTGGTCATTTGGAGTGTATGTAAGGCCACACATTTATTTTGATTGGTTAATAATATGATTTAGTGGCTTCTTCCTTGAGCTAGGTTGACACTAAATAATGGTAGGTTGGAGTGATGTCACGTTTTGGGGGAGTTCTAGGTGGGTTTGTCACATCTATAATATTAAATACTAAATAAATATTTTGTTATTGATGTTATAACTAGACATATATACACTAAAGTTTTACTCTCCTGTTGATAAAAAAATCACTTGTTATTTTTAATTTTGTTTATGGCTTTCATGGAACTCAACAAGCTACATATAATTACATAAATTTTTAGTTGATATGACCTAATATAAAGTCTTATTTTCTATTGACTATTTTTATGTATTTTTTTGTTTTGTTTAATATAAAAAATGTTTCATTTGGTTGGAACACCTTAGGTGGTATATTTTTTGTGTTAATTTTGACTCATGATCTCTATTTATCCTTTTTTATTTTGAAACTATTAAGGTAGTAGTTTTAGCCTACCCCACAAGGGGCACCTCCTCCTATAACACAACAACTAATTTATTCAACTTATTCAACTTAGTAGCCACACATTCGACTTAAATCAACATATTAGACACAATAGGATTTCATGCATCACCACTTGGAATCCCACCATTAGATGTCACTATAGGGATTCAAACTTGGATATCCATATTGAGAACCCTATAATGTTGCTATTTGAGAACAACTACTTTGATGATATTTATTTATTGTTATTTCTTCTGACTTGTACTTATTTTTTATATGTTTTCTTTTTACCTCTCATTACTATATATTTATTTACACACATTTCTATATATTCATTCCATACTTTAAAATTGGTATTTTTACCCTAATATTCACTTTTGCACCACTCAAGATTATCCTAGTTCAATCTTGAGAGGTGCAAGAATTTAAACCTCAAATTCAAATATTCAAATTTAAATTCTAACTTCCTTGGCCTTTCCTACAATCCATTACAAGCTAACTTAACAAATTTGTGCAACATGTTTCTATGTTATAATAATTAAACACATCCAATGTACCATTAATTCATGTCTAGAATACATGCTACAAAGAAGAAATATCATTAAAATCATTAGCACATGACCTTAATACATTTTCTTCACATTTTTGAGGAATTTGACATTCTTTACATGACTTATGGTTTAGGCTTGGGGTTTCTTTTACTTTCTAAATTTAGGACTCATACATTTTTTTAATGTCATTTTACATTAGGTTTTCTTAGCGTTTGAGTCCCTTTTATTTGGATCCATTTTTTTATGTTATTAGGGTTTTGTTATTGGGAAAGGTGTGTTATACATCTTAGATAGTAAAAGTAATAATGCTAATAATATAAAAATTAGTATTTAATTGTGGTACATTGAGGGGATGTTGACATCACAATGGGTTAGACATTATTGTAGGTCCACTTGTATGTTGTATGGGTAAGTACAAAAAGATGGGTCTCAAAAGGGAGCTTATGGCCACTTCTTTCTTTCTTTTTTCTGAAATCGTGGAAATACCGACCTTTGATGTAAATCGAGGATAGTTACACTCAAATTTTGAGATGGAACAAAAACAAGGATCAAAGTGTTCTTAGTCTACTTTCTAAAATACTAATTTATTTTGAAAATGGTTGAGATTAAGGGGTTCAAAAGAGGGATGCACAAAAATTGGTGTTTTTTTGGTTAGAAAAACATAACATAGCAACTCTTGTACGTCCCTAGCATGGTGAACTTTTTTTTAGTATTTTTAAAATCGTTCCAATGAGAAATTAGCTAATAGTATGTAGTTTCAATGCACAATTTTTTTGATAATTTTTAAATGAAGATTTGATTTTTTACCAATTTGCTAAGTGGACACTTCCTGAAAAATAAAATTTTGGCCGTGCTACCCTTACAAATTTTGGAAACTAATTAATTTAAAAAAATAAAATTGTAGAATGGAGTCTAGTTTCTAAAAATGTAATTTATTTGAAATTTCGATGAATGGTTAATTTATAACAAAAAAAACACCAAACACTACTTTTTTCCAAAAAAGAGACACACAAACAAAATAAATTATAGATGAAAGGCTTAACATTGTCAGAAAGTGAAAAACATTACATCGTTGGATAGTTAAGAGAGAACCTAACATTACCCAGGTGTTTGATTTTTTTGACATTAAACCACGTGCAATCCTGACGGTGAGCACAAATCTAATTATGTGAAATATTGTAGAATTTGCAAAAACACATCTCTGGTCATTGAGAATTCCCTCCAAGCCTTTGGGTTGGAATTCTAAGGAAAATACCAAGCCCAAGGCTTGGGATTCCCAAAGAAAGATATAATGTGCTCGTGTTATATCTTAGTTTTGACATGGTTTTTTGCATTTGTGAGGGACATGTCTAGCAAGACATAACACGAGCGTGGTATAACACACTTGTGTTATGTCTTGCTTTATGTTAAATGCTACACTATTAAATGTATGTTTATATATTTGTATGTTTGTATGTACATGTATGCTTGTATGTCATGTATGTTTGGATGTATACATGCTTGTATGTATGTATGCATGCCTATATGTATTTACATCATCGAGAGACCCCATTTCTTGGACCCATTTTTTCAAACAGGTCACTGCATTGCCAATTTCACCGAATTGGCAAGCTAGTGAGTGAAATTGGCAACCTAACTTAGCCTATTTGAAAAAATGGGTCCAAGAAATGGGGTCTCATCACCGGGAGACCCCATTTCTTGGACCCATCCTGGTGATGTAAATCACTAGGAGACCCCATTTCTTGGACTCATTTTTTCAAACAGGCCACTACATTGCCAATTTCACTAAATTGGGAAGCTAGTGGGTTAAATTGGCAACCTAACTTGGCTTGTTTGAAAAAATGGGTCCAAGAAATGGGGTTATATCACTGAGAGACCCCATTTCTTGTAACCATTTTTTCAAATAGGCCACTACATTTCCATTTTCACCGAATTGGCAAGCCAGTGGGTGAAATTGGCAGCCTAACTTGGTCATCAGGAGACCCCATTTTTTGCACCCATTTTTTCAAATAGGCCAAGTTAGGTTGCTAATTTCACCGACTAGCTTGCCAATTCGGTGAAATTGGAAATGTAGTGGCCTATTTGATCCCAATTCTTGGACCCATTTTTTCAAACAGGCCAAGTTAGGATGATAATTTCACCCACTAGCTTGCTAATTTGATGAAATTGGAAATGTAGTGGCCTGTTTGAAAAAAATAGGTCTGAGAAATGGGGTTTCCCTGATAATTTGCATCACCAGAAGACCCCATTTATCTTTCAAACAGGCCAAGTTAGGTTGCCAATTTCACCCACTAGCTTGCCAATTCGGTGAAATTAGCAATGTAGTGGCCTGCTTAAAAAAATGGGTCCAAGAAATGGGGTCTCTCAGTGATTTCCGAGAGACCCCATACCCCTTTCTTGGACCCATTTTTTCAAACAAGCCAAGTTAGGTTGCCAATTTAGTGGGCCCACTAGCTTGCCAATTCGATGAAATTGGCAACCTAAGTTGAGAGGGATAGGTGTGAGTGAGTGAGAGAGAGAGACTTGAGAGAGGGAGAGGGGGTAGGAGGGAGAGACTTGAGAGAGAGAGGGAAGGAGTGGGAGAGAGATGGAGGGTATAGGATATAGGGTATAAGGGTTAAGGGTAGAGGGGTATAGGGACATGGCAGAGGAGAGGATAGAGGAGTGAGTGGAGTGAGAGGAACTTGGAGAGGGAGAGGGGGTAGGGAGGGAGAGGAGAAAGAGAGAGGGAGGGAGTGGAGGGTGGCAGGAAGGGTGGAGGGGGAGAGAGGAAGGAAGGAGTGGAGGGGTGGAGGAGACTTGAGAGAGAAATGGAGGGATGGGGTGGAGAGAGTGGAGAGAAAGGAAATATATAATGGAAGGAGGGATTCAATGAAGGGGTGGAGGGAAGGAAATGAGGGTATAGGGGTTGAGAACCCAGGCTGGATGGCATAAGGAAGGAAGGAAGGGAAGGAGGGGTCCAAATGGAGGGTAGAGGGTATCATGGTTTAGATTTTAGGGTTTGAGGGTTGAGGATAGAGGGTAGAAGGTTTAAGGGTTTAGGGTTGAGTGTAGAGGGTTTAGGGTTTGAGGGTATAGGTTTTAGGGTTTAGGGTTGAGGGTAGAGGGTTGGGGGTTTAAGGGTAGAGGGATTAAGGGTTGTGGGTTGAGGGTAGAGAGTAGAGAGAAAGAGAGAAAATAAACCTATAAAAAAAAAACTTTCTCATAACATGAGCGCATTTTGAAGTAGTAGAGATATGACCATTTTTTAGCAAGACATGACACGCTCGTGTTATAACGCGAGCGTGTTTTGGCTTCATCTAAAAATTGTAAAAAACTCAATATACCCGTGATCTCAAGGCCCACATTCTATATATTCTCCTAGTTCTGTGCGTGCTCCGACAAAAAATAGATTTCTGATGATGTTGTGAAGTGCGCATGCATGTTTTTCACATTCCACCACCTTTTTCATGATCTTTCCACCACCTTTGCATGAAATAGTAGAGTTTTCATGTTGAAAGGAATATAATATCAATTCAAGTCTGAATTCCATTCAAAAGTGATATACAATTGAAGTTTGGAGGGGAATAAGCTTTTGAAAAGCTCGCAAAATTGCCGAATTCAGCCTTAAACGCGATAACGTCTGTTCCTGGCTTCCGAAACCCTGTATTCTTAAAGTTTTGCAGATGCCTTCGGCTCGCCAGGTTGCTCTCATTTCCTTTTGCATTTCGTTCCTCCCAGTGCTGACTGCTGCTTGCTTCAAGCTGCCAACCCTGCAGAAAACCTCTGAACTCCAAACAACGCCTTTTGAGGGAATGAAAGAGTGAACACTCATGTCCCAGTTCCCAAGCAAGCATATGCCCACCATGTCCCACATGCCCATCCCAAAGTCCACCATGCAGTCAGCTAGCCTCCCACTCACACCTACAATTTGCATATGCTTGAGATTTTCTAAAGCCTTTTCAATAAATCTATTTTTTGCATATCTTGCAATTATTATAGTCCATGAAGACATATCTCATTGAGGTATTTTGTCAAATAGTTATACCAAGTACTTGATTGTCTTGTCCGTGCTACCAAATTTTCTATACATGTCTCTAAAAAAATGGAATATACTACTCCCACATTGATAGATCTTTGATTCTATTTTGGTTTTCATCTCTATTTCTAAATTTACCTCATTACTTATGTTGTGATGTATTTTAAATGTTTCCTTGATTAGTCTACCTATAAGGGATTCTAACCCTTCTCTCCACTGTTTCAAGACTCTTTATTCAAGGCTAAGTTAGCAACATGGGGAATGGTGTAGCCTATCTTGCAATCATGGCTCAAGATGGAAGCATGGACAAGGCATTTGAATTGTTTCAAGACAATAATGTTTTTGTATAAATGTATGCAAAATGTGGTAGCATTGACAAGCTAGTGAGCTTGGTAAGATAATGAGCTCACTCACTAGCTTGCCAATGCGGTAGGGTTGCCAAGGTAGGGGCATCATATGGCTCATAGAAATGGGGCCTCACGGTGATGTACATCACTGTGAGGCCCCATTTCTATGAGGCATACATTTCCCCTACATCACTGTGAGACCCCATTTCTATGAGGCATACATTGCCCCTACCTTGTCAACCCTATTGCATTGGCAAGCTAGTGAGTGAGCTAGCTTGCCAATGCGATAGGGTTGAGAAGGTAGGGGCAGCATATGCCTCATAGAAATGGGGTATCACAGTGATGTATGCCTCATAGAAATGGGGTCTCATGGTGATGTATCATCATCGTGATACCCCATTTCTATGAGGCATACGCTGCCCCTATCTTGTCAACCCCAACAAGATTAGGAAAACTAGTGAGTGAGCTAGCTTTGCCAATGGTCCATGAGACCCCCATTTCATGAGGCATACACTACCCCATTTCACCTCTACCGCGATCGCAAGCCAGTGAGTGAGCTGGCTTTCCACGTTCCACCAGCTTCAAGCTAATATAGGGCTTCGGACAAGGGTATGCCCGAGTAGCCGGTCTCACCCGCGATATACATCACCATGAGCATCCCCATTTCCCATGAGGCACATGTTGCCCCCACCTCAATCCCACCGCATTGGCAAGCTAGTGAGCTCTCACCGCGAGACCCCATTTCTATGAGGCATACACTGCCCCTACCTTCTCAACCCTATTGTATTAGCAGGCTAGTGAGCTCACTAGCTTGCTAATGCACCACTAGCTTGCCAAGGAATTTGAATTGTTTGACATGACATTTGAATTCTTTGACAAGGAATTTGAATTCACATTCCTTGTACATGCTTCCATTTTGAGCCTATCTTGTAATCATTGCATGCCACATTACCACATTTCTTTAAGGAATTCCATCGAAAAAATTCATCTGACTTTTGTCTATGCTAGAAATACTCTTCTACAAGATGGTTTTAAGTATTTTATATGAAGCCTTGAATGACATATATTTCATTTATTTGTATGGATTCATTTTTTAGGAACTAATATTCATCTCATTACCATGCTATAGGTAAAATTATCTGCCATGCCAAGGAAATAAACAAGGAATAAAATAACAGACGAAGAGTATGAAACCAAAAAAGAAAAGGAGAGAGAATGATTGAGGGCATATTGTGAAAAGAAGAAATTGGATATGATTGATGAAAACAAGCCAAGTGAAGAGGAACCTCAACCATAAAAAAAGAGAACAGGCATTGACAACACAAAGGGCATGAATGCGAAAGCATTGTGGCAAGACAGATTCAAATATTGTAGTTGGAGACACACCCTCTACCACAAGTGAATACAAAGGGACACCATCAAGCACAAGCAAATATGGAGGGAAACCATCTACCGCAAGTGAATATGGTTGGACAACATCCACTGCATCTCAAGTTGAGAGTACATCATCACTTGGATTTGATGAAGAAGGTACGCCATCATCCCCATGTGAATCTCAAGGTATGTCTTCTACTCCACCCTCAATTGAAGGTACACAATCTAGCCCACCTCAATTAAATATTGATGAAATTCCTAATGTTGAGATGTATGTACCTAGGAGAACACCACCTAGAATTTTGCATAGAAAGCCAAAGTATTTAATTAATATTGATGAGGATATTTTGCAACACATGGAAGGTAAGATTCTAGTATGGACTTGTAGAAGATATGCTGATAAAACTTGGAAATTCTTCTTTGAAATGCTAAATGAAACCGCAAGATGTCAACTATTTGTTGAAATGATGCAGGGTATAAAGTATAGAAACATCATGAAGACTCCTGGGTTGAGAAAATTGAATGCTTCAAGTGAAAAAACTAATGGATGCTTATGAGAGTGTGGGTAAGACCTCATGGTCAAAGGATAGTAATGTCACTCGACGTGTCATTACATTGATTTTGGTAAGTAGTCAAACAAAGATAGCTCATCTCATTAGAAACATGAGTGAACAAATGAGAATTAGTTGAAAAGATTTATCAAGAGCCGTTCAAAGGCGACAAAGAATTGAGGGCACCGATTCAAATGAATTATGGGAATTCTTGGGAAGACTGCCACGAAAAGATAAAAAGTTGTTGAAGCATTGAGAACAATAATTGAAGAGTATTGGAAGAATAACACAAGTCCATCTCTGAATCAAAGGGATGTGGTAAGAAGGAGAATCAGTAGTCGGAACCGTGAGCCACATCCAAAGTATTTTTTTGATATGACTCAAACCTAATTTTTTCATAAATTTCAATAGGATTATCCTTAAATTAGTATTTTTCAAAGATATTTTGAAATGCTTAAACCATTTTTATGTCAAGATAAATCACACACACTACTTGTTGTTGTAGGTCACTACATATTGAATTCTCTGACCATTAAGATGTTTATCATTCTATATGTTTAGATTTGCATACTAACGATGTTTTGTAGGATTGTGGCATAGAAGCCCCACAAACATCTTCAAGAGAGTTCTTATCAAAATTTTTATGTGAAATAGAGGATAGCCAAATATTCTATAGGACAACATGCTTGGATGGTTCATGCGAGCATTGCGGTGGCTTGCAGCGTATATCGGTATGTCAACATATGGAAAGCATAAATGAGGTGGGACAAAAACTAGTAGAGTTTAGGAAGTATAAAATAGTGGCATACGTTATAAAACATTGTAATCAAGCATAAAGGTGTGATTTGGTTATTCAGAAGATTCCATTGTATCAGTTTATGTCCATGTTTTGTGAAAAAATAGTGTATGAGTATGCAAGGAATACCCATAGAGCCTGATGGTTGGACACACAATTCAAGCTATGCAAGGACACCTTTGCAGTTGGAAGCATAGTATCAGTGATTGAATTTGCAGAGAACTACACTCTACAACCATAACATGAAGTGCAGTCACACTATTACAACTCCACATAGGTTTTGATATTTGTGCACATAACATTCATTCATGCAACTGATAGTACAGAGGACCAAAGGAAGGTATTGAGGGAGTATCACTTTTATATTAGTGATGATCACACAAATTCTCTAGAGTTCGTGCAAGGTTGCTTCCAGATGTTCTACAGTGATTTGGCTCAGAGGGGCATAACATATAGTCAACATATAATATGGTTACATAACTGTGCAACACAGTTCAAGAACTCACACATGTTCTACTGGTTGAGCAGGATGCATGTCATTATAGGTGTTCAACATATGTGGAACTTTTGTGAGGCCGGACATGGAAAGGGGGAGCATGATGGTGTAGGAGCATGTGTGAAAATAGCATTAGTATGAGAAGATTAAAGTATAAAGACAATGCAAAGTTGACAGATGCAAAATCAATCATCGAGTGGTGTAATACTTCGATGGGTCCAGGTAATGATCTTCATGTACATCTTCAGTTAGTAGATTTTTTTGGTTGATGGATGATACTAACATTGCACCATATGAGGATTGTTGTACACTAACAGGATCGAGTGAGCTACACTCTTTCCTTAGATCAGATGCAAGTTCATGGAGTATCAATACATGAAATATGGCATGATTTTGTTCTTCATGTATAATGAAAACCTGGAATGATTGTGAGTTAGGGAGTGGGTTGAGAAATGGTTGAAAAATTATCTTAGCCCACTTCACATGTATTGCCCTCCGATGACATTGGAACTAACACAGATGGATTCATCAGTCTACTTTGACCACATATCAGATCTAGTTCAACCAGGTAATATATCTACTTGCTTAGTTTTTGAAATTCCTATTGTTATCTTATTTTGTAGTGTATTCATAATGTTGACTAATTTCAAGAGATTTGCTACACATATCAATGCAGGGCATGTTTATGCAGTTACTGCAGATGAAGACAATGAAAAGGGAATGGACTATTACTTGTGTCATTATGTTGAGGCCAAAAATAAATTGGAGGCCCTAGTTATAGATGGAGAAAACATCAAATACCCTATAGGCTCAGTTGTTGTTACTGGAATGTGGCTTAGAAGGTACACACATAAGAGTGTTAAATATTGGTTGTTTCAAGACTTTGACACCCATCGTAAGATTATTCATTGCTCGAACCTTGTCATGGAATCCAATGTTCATTTGACCAAATATGGGGTTAGAACTTTGAACAAGACCTTGTGGAAGGTCTGTGAGTCTGACCATGAGGCAATACTTGATACAATAAAGAGTACTTAGAGCAGGCCCGAATGGTTCATTGGATTAATTTGTAAGTATGCACATTGGTTCTTATTAATTTATACTTGTATGCACATTAATTTGTAGGATGCTAATTCTATCATTTTCTTTTACTTTTCCTATTTGTAAGTAACCTACTAAAAAATGATTGGTGTCCCCTTGCAGAAAATGACAATTTATGAGCCATCCAAGAGAATCTCAGCCAAAAAAGAAATGCAACATCCTTATTTTGATGATCTTGACAAATACAAATTATGATTTTAAGCCATTATAAAAGTGCGTGCGGAGCTTGGTGAGAGAATTTCAAGTTATTCATTTGAAGTTAACCTTATCATGAGAACCTATGAGGTAGACATTATAAGAGCATCTCAAATTCCAAGTTATTCTATTCATGAGATGTGTTGTGTGCAATAGGTATCTTGGAACTCCTAGTGAGGATATATGACTAGGACTGACTAAGTTGAGAGATTGGCATACCTATCCTCAATAGAAGCATCAATATTTATGCCTTGTTCCTGAGTTGGAGCCAAATGGTGTGGATTTGTTGTTTGTAAGTGTCTTCCATCTATTTTCTTTTCATTTCCATTTTGGATGCTCTTTCTTTTTCTTCTTTTACTTTGCGTATTTGTAAGTAAAATACTAAAAATTGTTTGGTCTCTCCTTGCAAAAATTGTTGATTTATGAGCCATCGAAGAGAATCTTAGACAAAGCAATGCAACATCCTTATTTTGATGATCTTGAAAAATCTCAATTCTGATTTGAAGCCATTATAAAAGAGTGTGTGAAGCTTAGCGAGGGAATCTCAAGTTATTCATTTGAAGTTAACCTCATCATGAGCACTTATGATGTAGACATTATAAGAGAATCTTGAATGTATGAGTGACATTGTAAAAGATATGTGAGAACAAAGTACCTAAGGCATTGTGCCTACAAGTACAAGCAATTGGGTTTTAGAATGGTGTATGAAGCATAGTAGGAAATTGTATTACAAACAAAAAAATTAGGACAAACAAATAAATCTCATTTTATTGTAAGCACCATATTATTAATATAGTGAGTGTAATAACCATTGATGGTTACTAATCATTATTTTTCTTCTTTTATTCTCTCCCCATTATAACTAGCACCAATTGACTAACTTATTATAAAAACTTCATTTATTTAAACAAATCAACCTAATGATTATATATCAATATCAATATAGCATACAGTCTATTGAAATAAACACTTGTAATGAGATTTACTTAAATATTGAAATTTATTGTTGCCCTCAAACATTTGTAATTCAAGCAATGTAATCCCTTAACAGTCCAAATTGCCAAAGACGACAATATTTTGTTGGCCCTGTGCTTAGATACCCGTGTTGAATTGCAGGCATTCCTGCCAGGGCCATTGCTTAGTCACAGAGGCCTCTTCCATAATAACCTCTCTTAGTTTTATTTATCTCAAAGTCATTTTTTCATTGGTGTCCAATTTTTGACTTGATGAAAAGTGTCAATTGCAAGCAATGCAAAGTTGCAAAGTAGTGCAACTTTCGTTCTACAACTCATGTGACCAAATAGATTATTCCAACACATCCGAATGGATATGTTTACGCTAAGCATGGTAATTTTTCACAACCAAACATGTAGAATCGCTCCAAGCTACGTTCAACCAAATCGATTCCTTAAGAGTTCAAAGTGAAAAAGAGTAGCAATATTTGATGGGCTATTACTCAGAAACCGTGAAACTTAAAAAATCTTCGTCTGAGCCTACAAGATTGTGTCCTATTTTCACTTGATGAAAAAAGTGTCAAATGCAAGCAGTGTAAAGTTGCAAAGTGGTGTGACTTTCGTTCTGCAACTCATGTGATAAAACAAACTATTCCAACACATTTAGATGGGTACATTATACTAGGCATGGTTCTCTTTCACACCCAAAAATGCGTAATCACTCTGAGCTACGTTCAACTGACTCGATCCCTAAGGGTCTAAAGTACAAAAGAGAAACAATATTTGATGGGCTATTAATTGGAAACCGTAGTGCTTACAAACTCTTTGTTTGGTCTTATACGATCACGTTGGGACCCTCTACAATAACCTCTCTCAGTTTTTGTTATCTCAGAGTGGATTTCCCGTGGTGTCTAGTTTTCACTTGATGAAGAAAGTGTCAAATGCAATCAGTGAAAAGTTGCAAAGTGGTACAACTTTTGTTCTACAATTCGTGTGACCAAAAGGATTGTTCCACACATCTAGATGGGTGGGTTTATGGTAGAAATGGTCCTCTTTCACAGCCAAACATGCAGAATCACTCTGAGCTACATTCAACTGACAAAATCCCTTAAGAGTCTAAAGTGCAAACTGGATGCAATCTTTGACAGGCTATTACTCAAACACCGTGATTCTTAGAAACTTCTTGTTTGAGCCTATAGAATCATGTTGGACCCCTCTACAATAACCTCTCTTTGTTTTTTCTATCTCGGAGGTGTTTTCCCATGGTGGTGAATTTTCGCTTGGGAAAAAATGCTCAAATGCAAGTGGTTAAAAGTTTACAAAGGTGGTTGCAACTTTTGTTACATGATGTGACCAAAATGAACTATTTAAATGCATCCAGAGGTAGGTGTTATTTTTTATGCTAGGAATGATCCTCTTTCCTTTGAACATCTTTGAATTTCTCTGAGGCTACATTCAAAAGGCTGAGTAGAATCCCAGCTTAGGAGTCAAGGAGGTGCAAAAGGAAATGGTTGCAAAATTTTTAGCGTATTTATTGGATACCCAGTGATGATGCTTAGGAAACTTCTCATCGAACATAAGATCAAGTTAGGGAACCTCTACAATAACCTCTCTGGGTTTTCACTATATTGGAGGCATTTTCCTATGGTAGCAAATTTTCACTTGAGGAAAAGTTGTCAAATGCAAGTAGTTGAAAGTTATAAAGTGGTGCAACTTTCATTTTGCAGCTCATGTGACCAAATGAACTATTCGATACATATAGGTTAGGTATTTTACACTAGGCATGGTCCTCTCTTCCACCTGAGAACCACGTTAGATGCTCAGACTCACATTCAGTGATTAAGATCCCTTAAGAGTCCAAAGTGCAAAATGGCTGCAAACTTCAACCTGCACTCTACACAGATTACCCATGACACTTAGAAACTTATTGCTCTAAAGCCCTATGAGATCATATTTAGGCCCCTCTACAAGAAACCCTCCTCTCATTTTTCATTTATCCTGGGAGGAATTTTCCATGTTGAAAAATTTGAATTTTCCTTGGGGAAAAATTGTCAAATCACAAGTAATTAAGAGAGGATTTACAAAGTGTTCAAATTTGAAACTTTTTGTTTTGCAACTCGTGTGACCAAAATTGTTCAATGCATCTAGGGTGGAATTTTGATTTATACTAGGAATGGTCCTATTTTGTGCCAAAGAGCACACTAAATCCACTCACGAGGAGCTACATTGATCACTTGAGACTACATCCAGTCCCGTTTAGAATCCTTAAGAGTCAAAGTGCAAAATGGCTGCAATCTTCAGTAGGTTGTTGCTTGGACACCATGAGAGCGCAAAAGCCTGGCAATCTAAGCCATAATAGGATTCGTTGGGCCCTCTAAAATAGCCTCTCTTAGTTTTGGCTATCTTTCGGGCGTTTTTCCGTGGTGGCCAATTTTCCACTTGGGGAAAAAGTTGTCAAATGCAAATGGTTGAAGTTTACCAAAGTGGGTCCAACTTTTCATTCTACAGCTCCTTAGCTGATGACGGTATTCCAATTACTGCATACAAATGGGTACGTTTACACTAGGAATGGTCCTCTTTCACACCCAAAGACACAGAATCACTTTGAGCTACGTTCAACTGGCTTGATCCCTTAAGGGTCCAAAGTGCAAAAGGGAAACAATGTTTGACAGGCTATTACTCAGAAACCATGACACTTATGAAATCTTCATCTGAGCCTACGAGATTGCATTAGGACCCTCTAAAATAACCTCTCTCAATTTTTGCTATCTTAGAGTTGTTTTCCCATGGTGTCTAGTTTTCACTTGATGGAAAAAGTGTCAATTGCAATGATATAAAAAGGATTCACCAAAGTGGTGAGAATTTCATTTTACCTTCATTGTGACCAAAACTACTGAATGCATCTCGATGGGGTATGTTTATGCCTAAGACATGGTCCTTTTCACGAACCTTGGAATCACTTTGAGGCCTACGTTGTTGGCTTGATCCCTTATGATGATATACAAAACAATTGAGAAATAGAAACATACACATGGCCGGTTGGCAAATTCAGGAGTTTTTCCCCACAAAACCTGCAGTCATCCTCAATTTTAGTAAGTGCAAGATGTTTTTTAATTATCCTCCTTGCCCTTACAACAATATACAACCAATTGTAAATGCATACAATGGTGGAACTTGGAAACATTTTATTTTTCCTCAATTAACAACTTTGGTTGTGAAGCATTTTGTCATTTTCATTTGAAATGAATTTCTGTGCTTGAAAATTGGAGTATAAGAGAATAGTGATGCTCTCACATACATTTATTATTTGGTATGATAAATAAAGTTTCCACTATTGAGTCTATTTCTTATTTGTATTATAAATTATAACTTTCTTTCTCCCAAGTCCATTTCCTATACAAGAAATAATATTGCAAAAAGATGACATATACATCTTTTGATGTGTTTATATGGTGATGGATCAAGAACATAACAATTCATTCTACACTATGAGGATTATGTTGTGAAAATGTTTAAAGACTATTCAAGATAAATGTTTGTATGATAATGTGTCAAAAAGTTAACTACTCATCATCTACTATGAATATTATGTTTTGCAAGTGTTGTGAAGATTATGTATCTTTGCTTAATTGAGTTGTTTCAATCAAAAGATTAAATATATTGGAATCTTTTTATGAAACATCTCATGGAATACCAATTGAAAACATGTTTTTTGCTTTTAGATAAAGCATTTGATGGAACTCTTTGGATTAAACTGAATTGAGATATGGAAGAACAAGGGAGACATTGAAATACATGTTTTCTACCGAGGATCTTTAAATAAGCCTTCTCCCATTGCAATTTTGGGTGGTTATTGCTTTTCCAAGTATTGAGGAGATGCTTTGCCTATTTTCTAGTTGGTAGTTTCCATTCTAGAAGGCTCATCTCTTGATATATTTTATACTCATTCTTAATCAATATTCAAGTTAATAATCAGTGCATTTATTTACAGTTAATCTTTTCTTTTCGATTTGTGCAATTTTGGAATTTGTAACTCTACTAGTATTCTTAGAAATGTTGAAGTTGTTTAGCATCAATCAATTAATATTCAAGACAAATTATGAAGGAAAACAATGATCAATGCTAGGGCTAACCAATTAATAAGTATACATGTGAATAAGTCAAGCATGTAGATGTGAATAAGGGAAGCACAAGTATTCAAAAACACGTAAGCCTTGAAGTATACACACAAATACATAGTATACACAAATTAATACAAAGTATATGCATGAATACAAGGTATACACATGAAAACACATAAGTCACAAAGTATACATTGGAATACACGTAAGTCACAAAGTATACATGTAAGTTGTAAAGTATAGACTTGAATACATAAATCATATCTATTGAACCATGGATTCATAATGCAAATATAGACACCATTGATAAGAAGGATTTGTATTAACCAAATAGCCATGTAGGCATACACCAATATATGTTGATATAAGTATAAAATATAGGTACAAAATAGCCATATAGGCTTACGAGAAAGCCATATAGGCATACAATGTCAAATATATCCAATACAAAATATGTACAAAAATGCCATATAGGCATACAACAAAGGGCTTTGGAATCAAAAGTCATTGCTCTTCATGCTCTCGAAATAAAATCTTACCCTTTGCTGTTCGATCAAATGGTGATACATCTGTCAGTCGTTTATTTTGTGGTCGAAGAGTGCTCCTACTATTCCTCCTAAGGTTTAGTTCTTGGTCAAGTCTTATTTGTTACAATAAGAAGTAAAGACATTAATATATAGAAATTACATTAAAAAAATGATATATTTAACAAAATAATGACTTACCGCCATTTGATGATCACTCTCCATGAGGAGAATATTCAAATGCCCATGCTGAGGCATGTTAAAGCCTTGTATAAAACATCTAAATATAAATTAAACTACGAATCAATAATGGTTTGATTTTTTCTCTAACTATTATCTATAATAATGAATAAAAATTGAAATTTAGTAATTTGCTCATACCTCCCCTGTCAGAGCCATTGAGGATTCTATAGCAGATGAAACACTGATATCCATTGCCCTATGAACATTCAGAGGTGTATCCACTTGCAATATCTAAAAATAAAACAACAAATTATTCAATCACGAAAACTACAATAGCGATCCACATCATGGCTTATAATGTATGAGATAATGAACAAAATTTTGAGTAATTATTAAACTATATATTTATGACTATCATGCTTACTATTTTCCCTATCCATATCTTATTCAAAAGCACATGTTTTTAGGATTTTACCCATAGCAGCAAGGTGGTGAATCGTTTGATAAAATTCTTTTGTAGACATGTACAATAACTGTGGTGGCATAGAGAAGGCATTGAATTGTTTGAAAAAATGCCTCAAAGAAATGGGGTTTCATGGTGATGGAATGCCATTACAAAAAAATGTGTCATGGCATTCCATCACCATAAGACTAGATTTCTTTGAGGCATTTTTTCAAACAGTTCATTGCCTTCTCTATGGTATTATGTTGGGATGAGGTGGATGGTATAGTGTGGTCGTGGTTATGAGATGGAGGGCGATCATGACATGAAGAGGGAGGGGTGGGGACATGAACAAGTGGAATAAAAGGTGGAAGGTTCCATGGATTGGTAAATT
>VDFB02185798.1:0-14714 GCA_007258455.2 Sequoia sempervirens
AAAACTTAATTAAGAAAAAAAATATTCAATAAAACACTATGAAACCAAATCCATGCCCTAGATATCATAGTTACAAATCTAAATTTGAAAAAAATAGAATTTTATCCTTCATAGAAAAAAGTTATGTGTAAGCAAGTACACATCACTCTGTAAAAATGGTGTTTACTGTTAAAAACTAATTTTCGAAGGAGATGGAAAAAGAAATGCAATTTAATTCCAAAAAAAACTAAAAAATTTAGAATATATAGAAGAAGAAAAAAATCACAAATCACTAGTTTGCATCATCTTCAAATTCATCATGGTTTAGTAGCTATAGGTGCCCGAAAGTGAAGATTTAGTTAAAAAAAATAGTTCAATGTCAAGTTTGGCCAAAAAGTGTAAACCAATATTGTGGGATCACCCACTTTGGTAAGGTACTCTGATCATGTCTTCCATATTCAATGGGGATTTTGGATAATCTAAAATAGATAAATTTGTTCAATCTCAAAAAGGAACGCACAATAGTCTACAATACTACATGTTAAACCTTTGTAAAATTGAATTGATATACTTACTTTGCACCAAGATCTTTCATTTCAAATTTAGTTGCAAGTTGATACTTTAGTTCTAAAATCATACCTTTCCCTTTCACTAGGTAGTGCTCTAGTTGTGCCATATAAATATCCTCCTCCAAGTCACCATGAAGGAAAGCAGTTTTCACATCCATTTACTCAACCTCTAAATCATAAGCAGGAGCAATAGAAAGCAAAAATATAATGGATGTTATTTTTGTAACTGGAGAAAATATCTCACCATGAGCAATACCCAAGCAACTTGAGAGTAACATTTTACAACCAACCTTTATACTTCTCAATACCTCAATCTAAACCAATATTTTTATTGAACACCCATTTGCAACCAACAGGTTTGTATCCTTCAAACAATGGTACAAGATCCCATATATCATTATTTTTCAAGGTTGTCATTTCTTCATCCATAGAAATATTCTAGGATTTTGCATCATTCATACCTAATACTTCTTCTATTGATCTAGGTTCATCCATGGTAGTATCTCCAATCATCAGGTGAATACCTTTCAAGTGGTTGTCTATGCCTTGTAGACAAATGAACAAGATGAGTTGGAGGTTCTTCCTCCTCTTCTAAAGATTTAGAGCTAGATGAGATCTCCTCAACTTCTTGTCTATCCAAAGGTCTCGATTCAAATTTTTCAAGTGTAGAGGGATGCTGAATCACATATTCCTGTTTAGTTTTCTATGGTTGCATTATAATAGAAGGCTTAGTTTCTCTCAAAATAACACTTCTACTATATATTACCTTATGTGCAACAAGATCCCAAAGCTTGTATCCTTTCACACCATAATTATATCTGATGAAGATGCATTACATATCCTTGTTCTCCAACTTTTTTCAATTCTCCTTTGGCACATGTGCATATGTCTCGAAACCAAAAAAACTAAGATGTCTTAATCAATGTTTGTGACCCGACCATGCCTCTATAGGAATCTTATCAACAAGAGTTGATGTAAGAGAATTTTTAATCAAGTAACAAGTAGTAGCAATAGCTTCAGCCCAAAACCTTTATTCTAGACTAGCACCACTCAACATACTCCTAGCCTTCTCCATCAATGTCTTATTCATTCTCTATGCAACTTCATTCTATTGTGGAGATTACGGAGTTAGCTTTTTTCTGTAAATACCCCAATCTTTACAAAACCTATCAAAATCATTAGAGAAATTTTTAAGTGTCATTATCAGTCCTCAAGCATTTTATGTTATTTCTAGTTTTCAACTCAACCATTGCTTTAAATATTGTAAATCGGATGAAAACTTCAAATTTATTCTTTAGAAAATCTACCCATGTCCTACTAAAATCATCAATAAATGAAACATAATATGTGAATTTTCCTATTCAAGGAACTTCTACAAGACCAAACACGTCAGAATGAGTAAGATTCAATATACCACAAGATTTATGACAACTCGAGTAAAACTAAACATGATTTTATTTTCCTTAAATTTAATGCTCACATAAATCAAATTCAAGATTACAATCATAAAACACTTCAACAAGTTTTTTATTTTTCAAGGTCCTTAGACCCTTTTCTCCAATGTTGCCAAGTCTCTAGTGCCATAACATAGCTTTCTTTGCAAGTAACTATGATTCAGAAGAACAAGCACCCTTGGATACCTAGAAGTCATGACCATCCATTGAAGATGAAACCCTCACCTCTTTCAATGAAGTAGCCATAGAATCTTTTTCATAGAAGTACTATTTCACTCAACAATGTATGCATCAAGCTTATACAACGTATCATTTTTGACACCTTTAGCAATCATTATAGCACCTATAATCATCTTGAATCTTGCATCAGAAAAGACTACCTACACACTTGCATCTATTAGTTTGCTCGTAGATAATAAATTTTGTGCTAATCTAGGGATATGCAACACACCATTAATCCCTTTTATTCTACCATTAGGAATCATAATTCTAACTTTACCACGGCCAAAAATATTTAAACAAGAATCATCACCCAAGTACACCTTACCTCTATCAAATTATTCATATTCAGAAAACCAATATCTATTAGAGGTCATATGGAAAGATGCATCTAAGTCAATTAACCATGCATCATTACTTGCATGATTTGCTAAAGCTACAATGAATGCATTTTCATCTTCCTTCTTGGAATCATAATCAAAACCATATCTCTTCTTCTTCTTCTTCTTGTCTTCTTTTCCATACTTACGAATCTCTCCAAGCTTACCACAATTTCAACAAATAATTTTGGACTTTCCAAGAGATTTGGATCTCCCCTTGGACATCGATTTATCAAGCTTCTCATTCTACTTTCCTTTTTCCTTAGGTCTTGAATGAACATTTAGGGCCTCCTTGGTACTGATAGATACCTTTTTCATCTCTTTAGAAAGTAAAGAACAGACCACATCTTCAATCTTCAAGATAACATAATTACTCCCATATCCATAACAAGAGAATCCCATCAATCAAGAAAAGAACACAACAAGATTTGACATTTCTCCTCATCCATTTTGACACCAATTGATGTCAACTGAGCCACCAACATATTGAATGCCTCCAAGTGGTATGTAATTCATCTACCCTTTTCTATTCTCAAGGAATACAATTTCTTCCTCAAGAAAATCTTATTCACTAAATAGTTAGCTTGATACATCTCACCAAGTTTCTTCCATTTAGTTTATGTGTAGAGGTCTCTTCATGGAAATTGATTAAAACATAGTTTTTCAAGCATAATCTAATTAGACCTTTGGCTTTACGGTCCATAACATCATATTGAACAGCCAAATTAGGATCTATAGGCCTTGAAACATTCTGATGAACAGGAATCCAAATATCTCGATATATTAATAGATCCTCCATCTTCAACTTCCACGTCTCAAAATTATTTGCAAAAAAATTATCCACCTTTATTCTCTCTGATGAACTTTCCATCTGAAAATTCCGACAACAAGATTAAAAAGTATCTTTTGCACAAGCTCCCACTTAAATCTAGATTAGTTCAAAAAACCCAACAACCCGCGGCTAAAACCAAAGGTGATCAGGCTTTGATACCACTTGTTAGGAAGCTAAGGTAATAGAACAACTTTCTACACTAATCTTGAGAGGAGAATAATGTAAAACTTTAAATATCTTTATAAAATGTATAGAAACTTAAACAAAAATTAACATAAATATCATGCATACCACAACACAATGATTCACGTGGGGAAAATCCTTTTGAGAGAAAAAACCCACTCTAAAATCCACCCAATGTTTTCTTCAGAACTCGTGAAGATTACAAAATACTTGTAAAGCAAGCTTCTCGTAGGACTATCACAAACTAGAGATCTAGAGGCAACATAACTGCTATCTAACTTTTACAATACATCAAAATGTGCATTTGTAATATAATTCCCTCATAAAAAAGGGTTTCCTTCTATGGTAAGGCAAGCCATCAAAATAATCGTCGTTGAATCTGAGACTTAATGATGAATTGTCCAAATTTGCAATCATAAAATATACATAAAATATAAATTTCAAGGGTGCTACTCCCAAACCCCCACAAGGGCATGCAGCACTTAGACCCTACAGGGGGGTACTTTCCTTTAATGTGTTTTTTATTTTTTTAATGTTATTAAAGAGGGTTTCTTTGGAAACCCCCCTCTTTTGCCCTTCTCCCCCTCCATGTGCAATTTTTTGCAAAAATTTTCCTTTTGAAGCTCAATTTTGAAGATGAAAATGGAATCAACTTCATAGACCCAACTGGAGGATTATAGTCCTTGAAACGAGTCATCCATCAAGTATAATTTTCATATATTTTGGTTTTCTTATGTTTTTTTAGTTTAATTAAACATAGGTTTTTCACTGAAAATCAAGCTCTCTATTCTGCACATGTGGAAAAATAGAAGATTATCAAAAAAAATCAAAAAAATATATATGCCCTTGATATTGATGTCCTTGATCCAACAAAAAAAATTGAATTTTGATACATACGAAAAAATTTGTGTTAGCAAGTAAACCTATGTCTAAATTGTAATTGGTTTGACTTCAAACTTAATTAAGAAAAAAATATTCAATAAAATACTGTGAAACCAAATCCATGCCCTAGATATCGTAGTTATAAATCTAAATTTGAAAAAAATAGAATTTTATCCTTCATAGAAAAAAAGTTGTGTTAGCAAGTACACATCACTCTTTAAAAATGGTGTTTACTGTTAAAAACTAGTTTTCGAATGAGATGGAAAAAGAAATGCAATTTGATTCAAAAAAATATATATATATATATATTTAGAATCTATAGAAAAAAATCACAAATCACTAGTTTGTATCATTTTCAAATTCCTCATGGTTTAGTAGCTATAGGTGCCCAAAAGTGAAGATTTAGTTAAAAAAATCAGTTCAATGTCAAATTGGCCAAAAAATGTAAACCAATATTGTGGGATCACCCACTTTGGTAAGGCACTCTAATCATGTCTTCCATCTTCGATGGGGATTTTGGATAATCTAAAATAGATAACTTTGTTCCAGCTTAAAAATGAACACAGAATAGTCTACAATACTACATGTTAAACCTTTGTAAAATTGAATTGATATACTTACTTTGCACCAAGATCTTTCATTTCAAACTTAGTTGCAAGTTCAGACTTTAGTTCTAAAATCATACCTTTCCCTTTCACCACGTAGTGCTCTGGTTGTGTCATATAAATATCCTCCTCCAAGTCACCATGAAGGAAAGCAATTTTCACATCCATTTACTCAACCTCTAAATCATAAGCAGGAGCAATAGAAAGAAAAAATATAATGGATGTCATTTTTGCAAATGGAGAAAATATCTCACCATAATCAATACCCTCAACTTGAGAGTAACATTTTGCAACCAACCTTTGTACTTTTCAATACCTCCATCTAAACCTATATTTTTACTGAATACCCATTTGCAACCAACACATTTTCATCCTTCAAACAATTGAACAAGATCCCATATATCATTCTTTTTCAAAGTTGTCATTTCTTCATCCAGAGCAATCTTCTAGGATTTTGCATCATTCATACCTATTGCCTCTTCTACAGATCTAGGTCCATCCATGGTAGTATCTCCAATCATCAGGTGAATACCTTTTAGGTGGTTTCTATGCCTTGTAGACAAATGAACAAGATGAGTTGGAGGTTCTTCCTCCTCTTCTTAAGATTTAGAGCTAGATGAGCTCTCCTCAACTTCTTGTCTATCCAAAGGCCTCGATTCAACCTTTTCAAGTGTAGAGGGATGTTGAATCACATCTTCATATTTAGTTTCTTATGGCTGCATTATAGTAGGAGGCTTAGTGTCTCTCAAAATAACACTTCTTCTCTATATTACCTTATGTGCAATAGGATCCCAAAGCTTGTATCCTTTCACACCATAATTATATCTGATGAAGATGCATTAAATATCCCTGTTCTCCAATTTTTTTCACTTCTCCTCTAGCACATGTGCATATGTCTCAAAACTAAAAAAACTACAATTTCTTAATCAAGGCTTGTGACCTGACCATGCCTCTATAGGAATCTTATCAACAAGAGCTGATGCAAGAGAATTTTGAATCAAGTAACAAGTAGTGGCAATAGTTTCAACCCAAAACCTTTGTTCTAGACCAGCACCACTCAACATTCTCCTAGCCTTCTCCATCAATGTTCTATTCATTATTTATGCAACTCCATTCTATTGTGGAGATTACAGAGTTATCATTTTTCTATAAATACCACAATCTTTACAAAACCTATCAAAATCATTAAAGAAATTTTTACTGTCTTTATCAGTCCTCAAACATTTTATGTTATTTCCAATCTGCAACTCAACCATTGCTTTAAATTTTGTAAATTCACTGAAAACTTCATATTTAGTCTATAGAAAATATACCCATGTCCTAAATTCATCGATAAATGAAACATAATATGTGGAGTTTCCAATCAAAGGAACATCTATAGGACCAAACACATCAAATGAATAAGATCCAATATACCACAAGATTTATGAGAACTCGAGTAAAATTGAACGCGGTTTCATTTTCCATAAATGCAATGCTCACAGAAATCAAATTCAAGATTACAATCAGACAAACCTTCAAGAAGGTTTTTATTTTTCAAGGTCCTTAGACCCTTTTCTCCAATGTAGCCAAGAGTCTCTGAATTAAATGCTTAACATATCTTTCTTTGCAGCTTCTTTTATTTAGAAGAAAGAGCACTTATGGGTACCTAGAAGCCATGACCATCCACTGAAGATGAAACCCCCACCTCTTTCAACGAAGTAGCCACAAAATTTATTTTCATATAAATACCATTGCACTCAACAATGTATGCATCAAGCTTTACAATGTATCATATCTGACACCTCTAGCAATCACCATAGCACCTCTAATCATCGTGCATCCTACATTAGAAAATACTACCTACACACCTGCATCTATAAGTTTTCTCATAGATAATAAATTTTGTGCTAATCCAGGGATATGCAACACACCATTAATCCTTTTTATTCTACCATCAGGAAACCTAATTCTAACTTTACCATGATTAACAATATTTAAACAAGAATCATCACCCAAGTACACCTTACCTCCATCAAATTCTTCATATTCAAAAAACCAATCTCTATTAGAGGTCATATGGAAATACATCTAATTCAATTAACCATACATCATTACATTACACAAGTTATTAAAATTTTAATGAATACGCTTCGCCATCGGTGGAGCACCCTAGGCTTAAACCTCCATTTTGAGTAATTGTCAATTTTGGCTTGTATCGGTGCCCTTCAAGTCCCGGTGGTAATAGTGTGTTTATTTTGGACCTTAGAAGGTCTTGCCCCGGTGTGTGGACTAGGTGGAGTTAGTCCATTAGGACTAAGGTCACCATAGTTTTGTCATGGTTATTAATTTTTGCTTTAATTAGACTTAAATAGTTTAAGTTGGGATTGGAGTCTTAAATGTGTTCTAAACACATCTATGTTGTTAGAAGATGCTAAAAGGAAGTTAAGGGAGTTGGATGCTCATAATCAAGGAGTTAGAGGTCCTAAGAATCAGGGAGAGGACATAATGATAAGTTGCAAAAAGTTGTTGCAAAGTTGCATGACAACATTTGTCAGGTTGCATGCAACTTAGTTATCTTGGATCCCCTAAAAAATAGGAGTGTGGGATCGACCAACATCCCTAGAAACATGGAAAAAAGGCATCTATGAAAGGTGTGGTTCGAATGCAAGAAGGAAGAGTCATTGTAAACAAGTTTTTGGATCTTGAATATAGAAGATTTCTACAATTTTTGTGTTCTACCAACTGTTTTGAGTGACAGTGCTATTCATTGAATTAGATACTTTGAATCAGTGTTAGATTTGTGTTTACAGGGTAGTCTTAAGCATTTTCCATTTAGTAATCAAGTTGTTTTGTGTTAACTTAGTGTTTTGAGTTCATAGTTAGGGTCTAAGGGTTATTCTAGTCCTGTCCTAACCAGTCAGCCTTTCTATGGCTCCCCCATGAGATCTATCCTGAGGGTCTTCACGAGGGAGGGATGGATATGTTAGGGGGAGCTAGTAGTCCTATAAATACTTGGTAGGAGTCATGTGGAGTCGAGCAAGTATTTTTAAAATCAAACCCTAGGCGAGCTTGGGAAGTCCGGTTAGAGGTTTGATAGTGAAAAGTTAAAGAGATTGGGCAGGGGAAAGAAGGACAGTACGGAACAAGTACAGTTCTAGGTTGGGCACAGGTATATCCTAACATGCCAAGAGGATTGAGATTTCTATCAATCCATTTGCTTCATATTTGAGTGAGAAAATAGAGAAGCCCTATTAATTAGGCCTTTTAGCCCTATTTACCCTAGATCATAGGAGACCACTGTACGGAGGGCATAGGGAACTGAAATCTGTAAATCTTTTAAAGGATCCAAAAGGGTGTCTGAAAGTGCAATTTGTTTGCCAGGTTGTTTGGAGAATTTGAGCAAGAAAGCCAAAAAAGACACTGTCAAGGGCTACAAGGAATTAGGCCTTCTCTAGGCAAATTCTTGAAATCGGTAAATGTGAAGATTGAAGACCATCCAATATGGATCTAATTGGATGTGAAATGCATGTTTCCAGTATCTCTAGCACCCCTACAATCAGTTCAAGGTGTTTTGTGATGTTGGCACTTAGAGACTTCTAAGTGTAGGAGAAAGTTGCTAAATCAAGTTGGTGTTAGTCTTCCAAGGTGAAGCACAAAGTTGAGAAACTCTTGGAGAGGAGTTGAAACATAGCTTAGTTAATGACCTAAGCCTAACCAGAGCCTAGAAGCTGTCAGGTTCCAGGAAGAAGACAAGGAGAAGGTCTTCTTAGTTGATTGTGCAAGCAAGCCTTGGAACACCCATTACACCACCATCTTCCTTCTTGGACTCATAATCAGAAAATATCTCTTCTTCTTCTTCTTGTCTGCTTTGTCATACTTACTAATATGTCCAAGCTTACCGTAGTTTCAACAAATAAATTTGGACTTTCCAGGAAATTTAGATCTCCCCTTGGACTTAGATTTATCAAGCTTCTCATTCTTCTTTCCTTTTTCCTTAGATCTTCCACGAACATTTAGGGCCTCCTTAGTACTGATGGATACCTTTCTCATCATCTCTTCAGAAAGAAAAGAACCAACCACATCTTCAGTCTTCAAGATAACAAAAGTACTCCCATAGCCATAACAAGAAAATCTCATGAATCAGGAAAAGAACACAAAAAGATCTTAAATTTCTCCTCCTCATCCATTTTGATACCAATTGATGCCAACTGAGCCACCAACATATTGAATTCCTCCAAGTGCTCTATAATTCATCCTCCCTCTCCTATTCTCAAGGAATACAATTTCTTCCTCGAGCAAATTTTATTCACTAAATAGTTGGCTTGATACATCTCACCAAGTTTCTTCCATAGTTTGTGTGCAAAGGTCTCCTCATGTAAATTGAATAAAACATAGTTTTTCAAGCATAATCTAATTAGACCCTTGGCTTTATAGTCCATTACATCATATTGAGAAACCAAATTAGGATTTGTAGGCCTTGAAACATTCTCATGAACAAGAATCAAAATATCTCGATCTATCAATAGATTCTCCATCTTCAACTTCCACATCTCAAAATTATTTGTAAAAAATTTATCCACCTCTATTCTCCCTAATGAACTTTCTATCTAAAAATTCCTGCAACAAGATCAAAATGTATCTTGTGCATAAGCTCCCACTTAAATCTAGATTAGTTCAAAAAACCCAACAACCTATAGTTGAAGCCAAAGGTGATCAGGATCTGATACCATTTGTTAGGAAGCTAAGGTAACAAAACAACTTTCTACACTAATCTTGAGAGGAGAATAATGTAAAACTTTAAAGATATTTATAAAATTTATAGAAACTTAAACAGAAATAAACATAAGTATCATGCAACCACAACACAATGATTCATGTGGGGAAAACCCTTTCGGTAGAAAAATATTGGCACTCTAAAATTCACCCAATGTTTTATTTAAAAATCATAAAGATTACAAAATACTTACAAAGCAAGCTTCTCATAGGAGTATCACAAACTAGAGATCCAGAGGCAACACAACCGCTATCAAACTTTTACAATACATCACAATGCACATTTGTAATACAATACCCTCATAAAATAGGGTTGCCTTCTAGGGTAAAGCAAGCCAACAAAATATTTGTTGTCGAATCTAAGACCTAATGATGAATGGTTCAAATTTACAATAATAAAATATGCATAAAATGTGGCTTTCAAGGGTGTTACTCCCAAACCCCCACCAAGGTACGCAACACCTGGACCCCACAATGAGGGTACCCCCCACCCTCACCTATCACCAGTAAACCTTTTGTAATTGCAAGGTTGAGTCACCTTTTCCCAACAATGTCTTCAACACTTTTAAGACCTTCAAGGTGTTCATGGAGAAGTGGTCAAGTTCTTCTATTCAAAAAATATTCACAATTTTAATGGGGGGAATATGTGAGCCAAGTTTTTATGGAATATTGTGTTGAGCATGGTATTCAGTATTAGTATTTGGTTCCCTACACTCCTCAATGGAATGGTGTTTATGAAAGAATGAACATATCATTAAAGGATATGGAAAATTGTATGCTTCAGTCTAGATCTATGGCCCCTTCATTTTGGGTTGAAGCTATCAATTGTGCTAAATATATTCAGAACCGCACTCCCCACAAGGAAGATCAAAATCTCACTCTAGATGAGGCTTGGTCCATAATCGAGATTGGTGTTTCCTTCTTCAAGGTATTTGGTGGTGAATCTTGGGAATTCATACTGGATGGTCAAAGTAAGGAAATGGAGAAGAGTCAACAATATGTCTTTGTTGGTTATTGTGAGGATGTGAAAGCTTATAGATTATTTGATCCTATCAATAGGGATGTCCACTTTTGTAGAGATTTATAATTTGAAAAGTATTTCACACAAATAGATCCTTCATTATCTTTTTCTTCCTCACTACCTACTTTGCCTTTATCTCATGAGGACACCTTAATACTTGAGGATACTTTAGATGACGGTCCTAATCCACCTCCACCACCACTGCTACTATCATTGTTATCACCACCTCCACCTCCACCTCGTATCTTTCATGTTTTCCCAAGTGGAGCTAGAGGCATTGTTGAGGAGGCTAGTTCTTTAGTTGGTGATCCTACATCCTCTAGATGCACTCGTTCACAAAATTCTAGCACTAATATTTTGGGTTATGTTATATCTCTAGATCTGTAGAGTTTTTCAAAGGCTCCTGGTATTCCAAAGTGGGATAGTGCTATGGCAGAGGAGTATTATTCATTGATGAAAAATACATGGGATTTATTTACTCTTCCCAAGGGGAGAAAGATGGTTTGGTGCAAGTGGGTGTATTGCACCAAGTATGCAACTGATGGCTCCATTGAAAGATGCAAGGCGCATCTTGTAGCTAAGGGTTTTTCACATGCTAAGGGTATTGACTAATTAGATACATTTTCTCTTGTAGCCAAGATGGATTCAGTTCACCTTATTCTTTCAATTATTGCATCATAGAAATAGCCAATTTATTAGATGGATGTGAAGAGTGTGTAGCCTTCAGGGTTTTCCCAAGACTCTTCACTTGTTTGCAGGTTATGTTGTTCTTTGTATGGTCTCAAGAAAGCCCCTAGGGCATGATATGAGAATATTGATGGTTTCTAGCTTGCTTATGGTTTCACTCGTTGTCACATATCACATAGTATACATCTAGAGACATGGAGATAAACTTTTGATACTAGTTTTATATGTTGACTTGATCCTTACTAGTGGTTCCTCGTCCACGATTCAGGATATTCAGCACAGTTTGATAGCACACTTTGATATAACAAATCTTGGGCTTATGCATTTCTTCCTTGGTCTTTAGGTTCTTCAGTCTACTAAGGGGATTTTTTTATGTACCATAAATAGTATGTCATTAGCTTGTTTCATCGATTTTATATGAGTAATTATAAGCTCACACCTACACCATTCTTGTTTGGTGTCACTTTGACTACCACTTGCATAACACCTAGTGTTGATGCTACTTTATATAGACAACTAGTTGGTAGTATTTTGTATTTGGCATACACATGACCAAATATTAGCTTCATTATTGGACTTCTCCCTTATTTTTCACATGACCCTTATGGTATTCATTAGAAGGCAACCAAATGTATATTGAGGTATATTCATGGAACCACTCATTTAGCATTCAATACACACCAGGGACTTCATAGATAGTAGGCTACACCAACTCAGATTAGGAAAGAGATGTTGATTCATGAAAGTCCACTTTCAATTTTTTTTGTTCTCTTGGTTTTGGTCTAGTTGCATGGTCTTGAAAGAAGCAAACTGCAATTGCATTATCATCTACTAAGGTTTAGTATTGAGGAGCATTCTTGCTAGCTAGGAGGTATTATGGTTTTGACAACTTATAACAAAGTTTGGTCTTTCACTTGATCATCCTACTATACTTTGGTATGATAACCAAAGTGCCATTTATATTTCATACAACCCAGTTGAGCATCAGCAAACAAAGCACATGGAGATATGTATGCACTTTATTTGATGGCTTATCTAGGATGGTGTTCTATCCTTGGAGTATTTGTGTACTAAGGATCGGTTTGCAAACAACTTCACTAAACCTTTAGCATTTCCTCACTATAACGTGTTGTTCCAATTGCTTGGGGTGAAGGAAGTTATCCTTGGGGGATCTTGATTTCTCCTTCCTTTATATATAGTTCTCTTTTTTGGAGAGGAGTATTTTTCCACTGGGTTTTATTCTATGCTCCATTTGTGAGAGACTTTGATTTTGTTTATGAGTACCTCATAAGGCATTGTTGTCGAGACCCATCTTTTAGTGAATTGCTCCCTAAATATCACTTAAGGGGGGAGTGATATTTAGGGGGGAGTTAGTGTGAAAGAGTCTTTATGCATCTAGTTAACATTTACCTAGTTCCTACACCTAATAGTCCTATTCACACTAGCTTAAGTTCACTTACTGGTTTAGTTGTCTCACCTCATAGACACTTGACACATTCCTTCACATTTGTCCCAAGTGTTCTACATGTGTCACATCTCTTAGAGGGTTAGTTAGTCTTTCTATTTCACCTTCCTACTTCCTCTTTGTTTTATATAAACAAGTAGTTATCATTGTATTTACACTCATTCTATTATAGTCCATTAGCTTATGCATTTTGCTTGATTCATTTTGTGGAAGATTGAATATTGTATTCATTATTTGTTGCTTTGACACAAGTAACCAAAAGTTCATATTAAAATATAGGTAATATACTTAGTATGGTACATTGATATAAATACTTTTCTTTCATTTAAAACTTTACATACTTTTTATTTCTCAAAAAATTATTTTATTTCTTCAATCCTGGAAAAAAAAAATTCACAAATAATTTACTTTTAACACAAAATTAACCTATTTATGAGCAACACTTTTGAGATTTATTCTAAAGTATATTGTAGTGGACTGTCAATAAAGTTACAACCCAAGATACATGTCTTATACATACAACAAAGTTCATTTGTTTATAGCATCAAGGCCAGTAAAAGAGGACTAAATGGACTAGTTCAATCTTAGTATTGAATGCATTGCAAATTATAATTCACACTTTTATTTTAATTATTATTATTTAGTCATTATTAAAATAATTGTCAATCTATAATACCATCCATCTTTGTTTAAATCCAACAACTTCAACTCTTAACAAATAATACTTGACGCTAAAAATAAATTTATTTTATTTATAGGTCTTGCAAGTAGAAAGCATGTTGTACAATGCACACTAGTATTAATATTTATAGTAGAATCTATTAAATATTACTAGTTAAGCTTTATTAAAAAAATAAAATATAAATATAAAATCATTAACAACATTTAAAATAGAAGATGTTGATGTATACATATTTAAATATTAAAAAAAAATCTTCTACAATTAATTTCAATAATGAACACTATTTTTTTATATAAACTCTTCTTATATATTTGTTAAAATGAATCACAAATTTTTAAATAATTCCCTTAACCTTATTTATAATATAAATATGGATACATTTACTCTTGCCATTCATAAATTCATATCAAAGTTAAATATCATTAATTTTTTAAATAATTTATATATACACTTTAATGGCCAGCAATCAAAATTATTTAAAAAATTTATTAAATAATATGAATCATGATTTTATAATTCATGACTATCATTTTATAATCATTGTATTAATGGAATAGTGTGGGTTTCCATTTAATTATTAAATGAATAATGATTGACAAAATCTAACAAGGTGGGTATAAGTAAATCAACTTCTAGAATTATTTTAAGAGTCGTTAGATTAGCTTCAAATTGTTGGGAAAGCCTTAAGTTCTTGGTCAAGACCAATACATTGTGTAGGACCAACAATGTGGGAAATGTTCAAAATGTAAGACAATTCATAAAACTCAATCTTCAAGATACAAAGTTCAACTCTTTACTTATATGAAGCTAAGCCTAGAGTTGTGTAAATTTGAAAAGAGATGGATTGTATTTAAGCAAAATAACATAAAGAAAGGTTCACACTAACCAAATGTGTTATCACAATTGAGTTAGAACTTTGCAACTCATGATGCAATAACTAATAGACCAAAGATACATAATATATTTAACAATTAGTTTACCAATATGGACAAGAATCAAAA